>OX460926.1:961768-1232537 GCA_949788335.1 Salpingus planirostris | reverse complement strand
CCACGGATGGTATTACAAATTTTATTTGAGAATATAATTTTCATCTGAAAAATAATACAAGTACGAGTAAGTGAAACCCTGGTGCGAAGCTTTGGGGTGGGGGTGCTTATGCTAACTTTCATTTAGTTCAAAATGGTTAACTAATGGTTTGATTGATCTCAAATCGTTGGTCTTTCGGAAATAACGGTAACTTTCTGTATCGTATTGTCATGTATCGTTATGGTATTGTCATGTATTGATGGGTTAGCGTACGGACATTTGTGTAAATAACCAGTGAACGGTTTCTCGGTATATACACATATATGCTGGTTACAATTGAGTTCGCTGCAGACGAAACTATCGTCCTAGGACGAATTGCAGCCGAGTAAAAGTGTCTCAAATCGACCCAGGAAGCACAGTTTTGAAGAAATTTTGATTAGGAGCATTTATAAGCGCGTTGGAAGAAGTTACAGTTGAGTTCACTACAGGCAAAAATATTGCCCTAGGACGAATTTCAGCCGAGTAAAAGTGCATGAAATCAACCCCGTAAGCACTATATGGTCTTCAATTATTTAAGTCTCCATTCAAATAATGAGATGTATTAGTAATAAAAATAATAAAAGAATGCATATTGGATAAACTGCCACCTTATGAATGAAACAAAGTATTCTAACTTATCAAAACTCAAGAGACGAAGAACGATGTACTTACCATACACCGATGAAATAGTATATTGACACCAGAAAATGGTCTTTGAGAATTTAACACTTCATTCAAAAATGAGATGTAAGTATTAGTAGTAATAGAAGAATGTATATTGAATAAACTGGGACCTTATGAATGGAACAACGTATTCGAACTTACAGATGTATCCTTTATGGGAAAGCCATTTCTTCAGTCAATACTACCATACACGCGGAAGGGATTATGTCGGTCAATTTTAAAATACCGATAACGACAACCGGTATTCTCACCCATTTTATGCTACAGTGTTTTGAGTTTCATGAAAAACTCAGAAAAGTGTATAAAATATGCACGAAAGATGCAGTTTCCTTCGAAATATGCATATGCATTTTACAAAAAATTCACGAAATATGCAAAATATGCAAAAATGCATATGTTCCAGGCTCTAGTATAATAAAGAAATGCATATTGGATAAACTGCCACCGTATGAATGGAACAACGTATTCGAACTTATTAAAACTCAAGAGACGAAGAACGATGTACCATACACCGTTCAAATAGTACATATTTTGGCACCAGAAAATGGTCTTTGGGAATTTGAGACTTCATTCTAAAGTGAGATGTATTAGTAGTAATAAAAGAAATGCATAATAAATAAACTGCCACCTTATGAATGGAACAAAGTATACTAACTTATTAGATGTATTTTTTATGGGAGAGCCATTTTTTCTTCAGTAAATACTACCATACACGCGGAAGGGATTATTTCGGTCAATTTTAAAATACCGATGACCACAACCGGTATTCTCACCCATTTTATGCTACAGTGTTTGGAGTTTCATGAAAAACTTAGAAAAGTGTATAAAATATGCACGAAAGATGCAGTTTCCTTCAAAATATGCATATGCATTTTACAAAAAATTCACGAAATATGCAAAATATGCAAAAATACATATGTTCCAGGCTCTAGTATGATAAAAAAATGCATATTGGATAACCTGCCTCCGTATGGATGGAACAAAGTATTCTAACTTATTGAAACTCAAGAGACGAAGAACGATGTACTTACCATACACCGATGAAATAGTATTTTGGCACCAGAAAATGGTCTTTGAGTATTTGAGACTTCATTCAAAAGTGAGATGTATTAGTAGTAATAAGAGAATACATATTAAATAAACCGCCACCTTATGAATGGAACAAAGTATTTCAACATATCAGATGTATCCTTTATGGGAAAGTCATTTCTTCAGTAAATACTACCATACACGCGGAAGGGATTATGTCGGTCAATTTTAAAATACCGATAACCACAACCAGTATTCTCATTCATTTTATGCTACAGTGTTTGGAGTTTCATGAAAAACTCAGAAAAGTGTATAAAATATGCACGAAAGATGCAGTTTCCTTCGAAATATGCATATGCATTTTACAAAAAATTCACGAAATATGCAAAATATGCAAAAATGCATATGTTCCAGGCTCTAGTATAATAAAAAATGCATATTGGATAAACTGCCACCGTATGAATGGAACAAAGTATTCTAACTTATTAAAACTCAAGAGACGAAGAACGATGTACCATACACCGATGAAATAGTATTTTGGCACCAGAAAATGGTCTTTGAGAATTTGAGACTTCATTCAAAAATGAGATGTATTAGTAGTAATAAAAGAATGTATAATAAATAAACTGCCACTTTATGAATGGAACAAAGTATTCTAACTTATCAGATGTATCCTTTATGGGAAAGCCATTAAGCACGAAAAATGCAGTTTCCTCCAAAATATGCATATGCATTTTACAAAAAATACCCGAAATATGCAAAATATGTAAAAATGCATATGTTCCAGGCTCTAGTATAATAAGGAAATGCATATTGGATAAACTGCCACCGTATGAATGGAACAAAGTATTCGAACTTATTAAAACTCAAGAGACGAAGAACGATGTACTTACCATACACCGATGAAATAGCATTTTGGCACCAGAAAATGGTCTTTGAGACTTTGAGACTTCATTCAAAAATGAGATGTATTAGTAGTAATAAAAGAATGCATAATAAATAAACTGCCACTTTATGAATGGAACAAAGTATTTCAACATATCAGATGTATCCTTTATGGGAAAGTCATTTCTTCAGTAAATACTACCATACACGCGGAAGGGATTCTGTCGGTCAATTTTGAAATACCGATAACGACAACCGGTATTCTCACCCATCTTATGCTACAGTGTTTTGGGTTTCATGAAAAACTTAAAAAAGTGTATAAAATATGCACGAAAGATGCAGTTTCCTTCAAAATATGCATATGCATTTTACAAAAAATTCACGAAATATGCAAAATATGCAAAAATACATATGTTCCAGGCTCTAGTATGATAAAAAAATGCATATTGGATAACCTGCCACCGTATGGATGGAACAAAGTATTCTAACTTATTGAAACTCAAGAGACGAAGAACGATGTACTTACCATACACCGATGAAATAGTATTTTGGCACCAGAAAATGGTCTTTGAGTATTTGAGACTTCATTCAAAAATGAGATGTATTAGTAGTAATAAGAGAATGCATATTAAATAAACCGCCACCTTATGAATGGAACAAAGTATTTCAACATATCAGATGTATCCTTTATGGGAAAGTCATTTCTTCAGTAAATACTACCATACACGCGGAAGGGATTATGTCGGTCAATTTTAAAATACCGATAACGACAACCGAATTTCTCACCCATTTTATGCTACAGTGTTTTGAGTTCCATGAAAAACTCAGAAAAGTGTATAAATCATGCACGAAAGATGCAGTTTCCTCCAAAATATGCATCTAGCAAAAATACCCGAAACATGCAAAATATACACAAATATGCAAGAATGCATATGTTCCAGGCTCTAGTATAATAAAAGAATGCATATCGGATAAACTGCCACCGTATGAATAGACCAAAGTATTCGAACTTATTAAAACTCAAGAGACGAAGAACGATGCACCATACACCGATGAAATAGTATTTTGGGACCAGAAAATGGTCTTTGAGAATTTGAGACTTCATTCAAAAATGAGCTGTAAGTTATATTAGTAGTAATAAAAAAAATGCATATTGAATAAACTGCCACCTTCTGAATGGAACAAAGTATTCGAACTTATTAGATGTATCCTGTATGGGAAAGCCATTTTTTCTTCAGTAAATACTACCATACACGCGGAAGGGATTATGTCGGTCAATTTTAAGATACCGATAACGACAACCGGTATTCACACTCATTTTATGCTACAGTGTTTTGAAAAACTCAGAAAAGTGTATAAAATATACTGTATACTGATACTGATGGTTTAAATTATGAAATAAAAACAGATGATTTTAATGTTTATATTCGCCCTGGCATCGCAACCAGATTAGATACATCTAATTATGAGAACGGTGGCCGAATTTATGTAGAGTACGTTGGATTGAGATAAAAAATGTATGCGTCAGATGTGGAGGGGGGATGTGACTAAAAAGACAAAAGGAGTAAAAAAATCAGTTATACGCGAATTCTGTATGGAGCATTATTGAAATTTACTACACAAGTTCGACGTTGAGTATCGCAAAAATACGGTACTGGAATCTATTGAACATATCGTATATGCACAATACATGTAAATAAGATTACCTTAAGTAGTAAGGGTGATAAGAGATGCTTGCGTCCAAACAGTACCAACACGTACGCTTGGGGTAATTTAAGAATGAAAGATATATGATATTGCGGATGATGATGATTTATCTTGAATGTATAATAATTATACTAGGTAATTAATTTATGTTTTTTTATTTATAAGTATTTTTTGTGTAAAAACAGCTTTGTACAAGCATATGTTAATAATAAAAGAATGTATATTGGATAATCTGACACCTTACGAATGGAACAAAGTATTCGGACTTATCAAAACTCAAGAGGCGAAGAACCATGTGTATGTACTAGCAGACACCCAGATATATTATAAAAATAGTATTTTTCCCATATTCGACACCCGAAAATGCTCCTCGATTATTTAAATCTCCATTCAAATAATGAATTGTATCAGTTTATATTAATAAATTGATGTTTATTTTATCCCAATACCGAGGCGGATGCGGCGCGGCGGCCTTATCGGGTACCCGGCGGCTATCAGGTACCGCCATGGGCGTAGGAAACCCTCTCAACACGTACCGACTACGCGACACACAGATACGACTCGCCACTGACCACACTCTCTCTCATTACGCATAAGAACGAGAGAGACCGACAATGCGATAAGAGAAGGTGGAAGGTGGAACTAGAACGCCCATATAAACCCTACTATCGTCGTATGGTATTTAATATTTTTCGCCTTTCACTTTCACTAGTTTGATTATCTCCACTCAATTCATTGTTTCTCTAAAAACAAAATTTGTAACGTTGCAGCGCTGCACCGACAATTAGCATTTAGTTAGTACTTACTTTTATTACAGTTTCCATATTTTCTTTTTTACTTTATTTCTACACAGATTCATTCCGTCTTCACTAACTTTAAACAAACCTTATCGCTGAACAAACTTGGGGAGATGAGGATTTCGAGTTATTTTTTTTTTAATTTATCTCATTTTTGGTGAGCACTTGCTCTAAGAGACTACTGGGAAACGCAGCCTCACGTTCCATTTTTTCATGGCCTGGATTCCAGCAGTCAATGATAGCCGAGTCGTAAATTCAACTATGATTTTATTAAACAAAGGTGTTCGCTTAAATACACTTAATTCTTACAATCTAAGCATATTTAGAGTATAATGAAGGTAATGTTATTGCTGACATGTGTTGGAAATGGTCAGTTCCGCAAGAGCGCACAGTTTGTAATTTTTATTATTTTAAAATAAAGAAATTGGTTAATCGAAAATTAAACAATCGCCGACTGGCCAGATAGACCTTTCTGTCCAACTGCGCACATTTTTCTCTTTTGTACCTGCATTATTATTTATCAATTTTTCCTGCTTTTCAATAAAAGCTGGTGACGCCCAACTCGTCACCACTAACAACTGAAATTGTTTTCTCTCTCTCTCTTAGTATACTTCATAGTTTGTAAGAACCACCCCGTCTCCACAGCTAGGCCGAAGCCTCTTTTGGAGCATCTTTAGGCATAAGAGCCAAAGGTAATTTTGGTACGTTACATAGACGTATTGTGTTCCGGCGACTGCTGCCAACTTAAACTCTTCACCAGATAATGCGCTGTTTCACGATCTACGCGTTATTTTTTATGCTCTAAAAACAGATGTATATCAGGATAAATAATAATTCCATGAGATATTTGTAATCAGGACGATAAATTAAGTGATTAGTAATCAATTCTAGTCCTTTAGAACCGATAAATATGAAGTTATAAAAGAAAAATAAGAGTTAATAGTGGTCATACGGTCCAATGATAAAGCATAGGTCCGCCTCTACCGCATCTCACCCCGTAAAGATACTATCTAACGTCCTTAATCACCATCGAACAATCAAATTCTCAACTATGGAAAGAACTGAGACGTACGCGAATTTCGGCTACAAAAGCTCATAGGATTAAGACACGCCGGGTTAATGATTTCGAAGGATTGGCAGACATTTTATTAAACGATAGTAAATTACCCGTGGGCCGGGCTGCTGAAAAATTCGCTTACGGATTGCCGGTGGCAGCTATACGAAGACATTTTTGAATTACGAGCTGTCAAGTGTGGAGTTATTGTAAGTAGAACTGGACCGTGGCTATGTGCAAGCCCTGATGCATTACTTTCCGATACACAAGGAAATGTTGTGAAAGTTCTTGCAATTAAATGTCCAATTTCTTGTCAAGAAAAACCAATTATGGACGATTCTGGTACGCTCAACCTGCGTTATTTATGCTATGATAAAGAAAACAATTTGAGTCTGAAAATTAGCGATCAATATTATACCCAGTGCCAAATATTGATGTATGTTTGTAACACACATTATTGTGATTTATTTATTTATAGTCCTGTGCAATCCATCTGTGTAAATGTGCCATAACAATGATATATTTATCGGAGATCTCATTCCGAAATTGGAAAAGTTCTATTTCCAAAATTACTTGGACGCGTTGTACAAAAAATGATTGAAAATTATACTATTCAATTTAATCTTCTCGCTTCGTTCCAAAAAAGTAATTAAAAAAATCACGTTTCCTTCCAAAGATTTGTGTTTAATATACAAGGTGTCCCGTAATAACGTGTACAACGCTCTACCACATATTCCCAAGGTCGAAATAGGACGATTTAACCGAAATGACCTTAGTCCAAAAGTTAATACTAAAAAAGTTACAGGGTTTCCAAATGAAATTTTTCATTATGATTTTTTTCAATAATTTGTGAAGTTATGGAAGTATCGATTCAAAAATTGCTATACAAGGGTTTTTAGGTATGCGGAATAATAATTTGTGCTCTGGTTTTACGGTACCTTGTAAAGTGCGCCACGTACACTACAAGAACTTGGCAAACAACTGTCCTAACTTTTTCGGCCTTCAAATTATCATGGCCCCAATAAATGGAATCGACTGACCGATGATTTTACTGTAAAAAAGTTTACTTGTTGGATTTCGCTACGATGCACCGTTTTGAAACTATACCCTCTTGAATGGTCCAGTTCATCCAAAAATCCTACTAATTTTTGTCGAAATTTTTGATAAAATATTTACTCTTTGTTAGATACAGGATCGTATGTATCAATCATTCGTACGGAAAATATCAACTCTTGGATATATTTGGAAGGGGTCCAAGTTTAATATTGACCGGTATATCTGGACAGGTTAAAACATTTAGGGAGGTACTAAACAGAACTATATTCATACAAAATTTAATTTTATAATAATAAATGTTCTGGATTATTGGGGAGAGATTTCCTGGTAGACCAAAAAGCAGTAATCTATTTTGAAAATAATGTTTTATACATCTGGGGAACGATGATACCATTAATTTGTGAAAGGGACGCAATGACGCAGAAAATAACGACTTGTTTAGGGGAATATGATATGAATGTGATTGAGGTAGTACAAGATGATAAAGTGGCACAACCTCCAATCGCCGAGCTAATAGAATCAGAGGTAGAACTAGAAATAGACCATCAGGTGAAGGAGTCACTTGAGTGGAACAAAGTAAATGTTATAGTGGAGGAATTTGGCGAAGAAAGTGAAGACAAGGAACTCGTGGAACGGAGAAGACAGGGACAGTTGTATCTGGAAAAGTTAGAGAAAAAATACGCCGAAAATAGGTTTAAGACGGTCGACGCAAATACGGTTACTGACTGGAAGAAAGGAAGTTGTGGGGATACTCGCATAGCGTCCCACGTATTTACCGATTATGCCGGTCAGTTTATAGAAGATGATAGACAGGTTCGAGGAGGAACTACAGAAGTAGAAATGAGGGAGAGTAATGTGATAGTTAAGGGAGAGATAATATTGCCGCGAGACTGAGATAACTGGCGTACTGAAGGACGCGATAGGAGGATTGATTCTGGATTCTGGATTAGGGTTTGGAGGGTGAGTGGCTTGCGCCACTCTAGCACTTAGGCCTCTTACTTGGGCCCATTGTGCCACCCCTTCGGCGCAACTCCCTGCCGCCCGCCGCTAGCCCCCGAGCCAACCAACAGAGTTGATAAACTCGAGGACCGCACCGGGTGCGGTGTTGCTAATGTCGGCCATACTTGGCCAGAAGTCCCCTAGGATAGATCCTCGGGTCGACGCAAGCGCGGGGCAGTGACATAGCACATGCTCCGCTGTCTTGTCCTCTTCTAAGCACCCTCGGCAAGTGGGATCGGTTACGACGCCCAGCGTTTAGAGATGTTTGTTCAGTCGGCCGTGCCCGGTCCATATCCCTACGAGTTTTCGAAGATAGTCTCTGGTTAGTCGTTGGCAAAATTTGGCTCTTTTGAGGGATGGTGCCTTGATGGCGGCCCTCCTCTGTCTGTAGCCTTCAGTCGATTCCCAGCGCGCAGAGTGTCTTGTCAGGGTGTCTTCTTTGATCAGGGTATTCAGAGTAGAAAGGGCTACCGGTAGCGCCGGCTTCGGCCCGATCAGGTGTCGGTCGGAGCCTATGCGCGCCAGCTCATCTGCCTCTTCATTGCCCTGTATTCCTGTGTATCCTTTCACCCATGCGAGGTCTACGACATTTTTTGCCGCCAGTCTTTCCAGAGATATGTGGCATTCCCAGACTAGCCCTGAGTTGATCCTGAACCCCCTCAGAGCCAGCAATACCGCTCTACTGTCTGTCATGATGCGTACAGACTTGCCCCTGATTCCAAGTTCAGTGGCTCTTTTGGCCCCTTGAGTCACCCCCCGTCAGTTCCGCTTCAAACACGCTGGAGTAGCATCCAAGAGCTAAACTATCTCTCAGGTCTGGATCTTCGGAGAAGATACCCGAGCCCGTGCCTCGACTATTTTTGGAACCGTCCGTGAAGATGTTCACGTCCGATACTTTTTCTTCGCAACAATTTATTTCAATGACATAACGCCTTGTGAAGTTGTATTTCACCAAGATGCGATCAGACCTCGCCCCCAGAATAAGTACTGTCATGAGCGCCTCATTCAGGATGCGAGTGTGACCGCCATCGTGGTTTCTGCCATTCCATGGACCCTCAGCCCGCAGTCTCAAAGCCGCCCCCAGAGCCACCTCCTCGACGTACAGGTCGAGGGGAGGCAGGCAGAGAATAGTCCCCAAGGCCGCAGTTGAGATCGTCCTCATAGCCCCAGTCACTGCCAGGCATATCAGCCTTTGGATGTGACTTATATGAGCCATCTCATTCCTCTGTCTGGTTCTGGTTCACCAGACGAGCGCACCGTAGCAAACCATGGGCCTGATGACCGCCACATACAGCCAGAGGACGATCCTAGGGGATAGGCCCAACAGCCCTGCGGCATTGCTAGAAGGCCGCGCATGCCTTGCTCACTTTCAACTCCAAGTGCCTTTTTCAGTTGAGTTTGCTGTCAAGTACGATTCTCAGGTACTTGACTTCCTTCGGTAGACTAAGTTGAGTTCCCTACAGTCTAGGTGAGGTTATTGCACCTTGCTTTCGAGAGGGAGCGTTCCGTTGTTCATTCATCAACTATGTTCAGCGCGCTCTGCATATTGTAGCAGAGTATGCTCTTATGTTTACCCGTAAGCAGGATTGCCAGGTCATCTGCATAGCCAATAGTGCATTGAGCCGGCGCAGCAGGTCGTAAACTAATATGTCCCATATTAGCGGGGATAAGACTCCAACCTGTGGACAGCCCTTGCTAACGACACCCCTGTCGGTGCAATTCCCTACACTTATCTGCATTGCTCGCCACCCCAGGGCATGCCGAATCAGCCCACACAACATGGGGGTTACGGCGTGTTCCTGTAGTGCCTTGGTTATGCTTTCGAAGGTTGGTCGGTCAAAAGCGCCTTCGATGTCTATAAACACTCCCAGGGTAGATGATTTGACCTCCATCGACCTCTCGATTCTGCTTACCACTGCGTGTAGCGCAGACTCGGTCGATTTTCCTGGGATGTATGCGTGTTGACTGGGATGAAGAGGGCGTTCCACTAGCGCCGTATCCCTGATCTCTCTGTCGCACAATCTCTCTAAGGTCTTTAAAAGAAAAGACGTTAGACTGATGGGTCTATAGGATTTTGCCGCGGAGTAGTATGATTTCCCCGGTTTTGGTATAAATATTACTTTAATTTCCCTCCATTCCCCGGGAATGTATCTGAGGACGATACACGCCCGGAAGATTCGCACCAGGTGGTCTAGTATGATCTCCAAACCCCAGTCGAGGAAAGCAGAATACACGCCATCCAGTCCGGGTGATTTATAAGGAAGGAACGATTTGATAGCCCACGCCACTTTTGAAACACTTGCAAAGCGAGCGGCCACAGCCCAGTCTACAACAGTAGGGTCCGGGACGACGTACTCGAGCCAATCAAGGGCAGGTGCTACCGTACAATCTGGGAAATGTGTGTCCATCAGCACCCCCGCAGTCTCCGCTAGGTCGGTAGTGTAAATACCGTCCCCTCGCTTCAAACTGCTGGGTTGTTGATTCGGGTCTTTCGAGATGATCTTCTTTAGTCGGGCGGCTGAGGCAGTGGACTCTATGCCACCACAGAACGATCTCCATGCCTTCCGTTGTCTTTTGCGAATCAACCCTTTGTACACTTTCCGGTGCTCGTTGTAAGCTTCCCAGTCCGCGACATTTGGGGTGGTTCTGGCTCTGTTGAAGAGTTTCCTGCTACGCGCCCTGAGGTTACCACCACCATGCACCAACATGGTGTTCGTGGACCCCCGACAGCCGCAGTGCGCAGCGGGCAGGTACTTCCATATGATTTGATGGGACTTGATCTCACAGATGCAACGCCTTGCTCCACCTGCTCAACCGTTGTAATATCCTGTGGTATATGTGAGGCTCCCAAAGATCTTTCCAGGTGCGCACGAAACGACTCTTTGTCTGTCTTCCTGGGGACCCGGTGGGGGCTGCTCACTATTTCACAGCACTTTATATTGAAACTTATCCATCGGTGATCGGGCATGGACACCCCGGGTGCCACATGCCAATCCGCGATCTTACTTGAAATGTTTGCGGATGCCAGGGTGATGTCTATCACTGTTTGGCACCTAGAGGTGACGAAGGTTGGTTCCCTCCCTCTATTTACAATTTCTAAACTAGTGCTAGCAATATATTCTAGTAGTGTCTTACCTCGATTGTTGTTGTCGGCGCTCCCCCAACTTGTGTGGTGAGCGTTCGTATCACATCTAATAATGAGGTGTTTAATTCCGGCCTCACAGTACTCGACGAGGTCCGTCATCTCTCCTGGAGGTGGGGGTCTTATCGAATTGATCGGCAGGTAGATTGATGCGATGATAACATCTTTTCGTTGACCATCCCCCGTATCGCAGCTGACACGTACAGCCGTTAGGTCCCCGGTGCAGAACTGCGGTACTAGGTTGGCTTTAAATTGCCTCGGTATGTATTGTGACGCCAGAAACAGTTTTTCTCTTTCGAAAATATCTCGGGCGCCACCTAGTTTTACAAGAAAACTAGGAAAAGAAACCACAAGTAGCAACAGTGAAGAAAAGTACCAGGATTCAATTAAAACTCAGAATAAAAGGTAAACGGAATACGGGATCAAGTTTAACAAGAGGGGATTTATTCAAACAATGTAGTATTAATAATCAATTGACAAGTTTATAACAATTCAAATGGTAACAATGGTAATATAAATATTCTGACAGTATTTTAATTAATTACTTGAACATGACAACTCAAAAATGAAAATAATACAAATTATATGTATACAATCCTTAACAATGAATCGTCTGCTTTATCGAGAAAACGTCCAACGACAAAGAGAAGTCCTGGTAATTGGAAATCGTCCACAATCACCGGAAAGTACAAGTAAGCGTGAAACGTCACACAGACTGCAAGTCCTCCTTGTTGAGAAATGTCCACAACTTGGGGCAAAGTCCTACCTAGAGAGAAAGGTCCCTTCAGGCGGAAGTCCAAGAGCTTTCGAAAATGTCCGTCAAGATCTGGAGTTGGTCGGGGTCAAACCACGACTGAATTCCTGCCGCTCCGCGCTCGTATTTATATCCGGATCGGAATCCCATGTGACCCACTCCTGATTCGTCCTTTTGAATTCGGTAATTTCCTCATTGGCTGGAATTCTTTCGACCAATACCTAACCTTTATTTTTAGGAAGAACGTGATTAGTTAGAAAATCCCGAATATCTGATTGGTTAATTTATAACAAATAATCTGTGAATAATTTCAAAGAATAAAAATACCAGTCAAACCATCTGTGAATAATTTCGAAGAAAGAAAATACCAGTTTGTCAGAAAATCTTCACTTTTCTAACCACAAACTGGTGAAAAACATCAAAATATTACAGTATACAGGGTGATTTTTTTAGAAGGACATACCCCGGATTTCTCGGATACCACGAGGAGAATAGAAAATCGCCGAGACCCGTCAATTTTTATTACGAGGGAGTCATCTTTTGAAGTATAACTCACATTTTTATGACTCGCCCTCTACCTTCAAGTGGGATGACCCACTTGTGATACCTCATTTTGAAAGAAATTTTATTAGGAACACAACCAAATGTTTTTTTTCTATTTTTTGTCGATTTTTCGCCACCCAGGGACCCAAAAACTGAAACTGATGCGATTTGGTCGAGAAATGCAGGAATAAGCTGTAATGTGTTTGTATTATTTATTTTATTTCTTTTACTTACTTATTTATTTATGTTTGGGAATTTTCTGCGAAAAGGCGACTTAGAATGAGCAGTAAATGCGTTTTTCCAATAGGTGCCATACGAGATAAGTTTTTGTCTTCACATCATTCAGGTTTGGTGTAAATGATAAATTGTGCCCTTCATCACAACTTGAGTTTACTTAGTTATACCGTTTGTAATTAAAAAATGGTATACTCAATGGAAGAGAGGGTGGAAGTAATTTTTATTTATGGTGCTCAAAATGAATGTGTTCGAGCCACGGCTAGAGTTTTCAATAAAAGACATCCAGGAAAACATATGGACCACAAGTACGTAAGCACCCTAGTTCAAAAATTTCGGGAAACAGGAGCGGTGGTGAATAAGAAGAGAACGGTTGCCAGAGTAGTGGGCGAAATGGCTCAAATTGAAGTCCTAGGCCAATTTAACATGAATCCTACATGCTCTCTGCGACAAGTTGCTTCGAATAGTGGACTTTCTTACTCATCTGTACGTAAAGTAACAAAATTGCACAAATTTCATCCCTATAAACTCAAGATTCTCCAGGAGCTCGGAGAAGATAATAATGATAGACGACCTCAATTTTGTGAGATTATGACTGAGATGATTAACGCAAATCCAGACATAATCAAAAACATTTGCTTTAGTGACGAATGTACTTTTTATCTGAATGGTGCTGTTAAAAAACAGAATGTTCGTTACTGGCGTGACGAGAATCCTCACATTTTTAGAGAAGGACTTACTCAAACTCCTCAAAAGCTGAATGTGTGGATAGGAATTCTTGGTGACACCATGATCGGTCCGTTATTCATCAAAGGAAACTTGAATGGCCCTGCGTATTTGGATATGCTGGAGGATGTCAAGCTCCACTGACAACTGAAGAAGTGGAGAATCAGCGCGATCAGGACGGAAATCTAATGCTGAATGAAAATTTGGTCTACTTTCAACAAGACGGAGCTCCAGCTCATTACACTCTAGCCGTTCGCGATTGGCTAAATGACAGATTTCCCAATTAGTGTTTCGCAAGACAAGAAATCTTGCCTTGAATAGACAAATCTTGCCTTGTCTTGAAATTCTAAACAAGACTTCGATCAAACCTTGCCGTGCCGATTTTCTTGCAGCCCAACCTCTTGCTTTATCTTGCAAGACTCTTGAATTTTCAAGACTTTTTATCGATTTTCTCTGGGCTGTGTTCTCGGAAGTCGTAACGGCAGAAATTTATATTTCCTTGAAAACATTCTATAAAATCTTCTTATACTGGACTCTAATGGATTCCTGGAAGCCACAAATTACCACCAAAACAGATTTTTGCTATTTGCATGTAGTCTGTTACTAATACTCGAAGGGGATGAATATAATGAGTGCGCCAGTGATCACCACTACCACCACTGAGTCCAGTGACACTGATAATGATGTGCCATCATGCAGTAAGCAGAGGAAGACGGTTTCAACTGAGGAAAATGTGGAGAAAACAAAAGTCTCCGCTTTTTATGAAATTAAAGAAGGTGAAAATAATAAACGAGATGTAGTAGCTAGCTGCAAATTGTGTGCCAAATCTAAAATTCAAACATCAATTAGAATGAAAAACGCCAACACGAGGCCACCTCCATGGTCATTTGTCATCAAAACATCCCAACGTGTACAAAACCGTGGATCGACCCTCTAAGAAAATCGAAGGCGTATGTAAAAAAGGGAACGCAACCAAATATCAAAGAATTCATCAGCAATCAAACGGTAGATTATTCATCAAACAATCATTATGGTAAATTATAGTCATGAAATTATTTATTTACAGATCGTGGCTCCTTTCAATCAACAAGATTTCGAACACAAATTAATTGAATATGCGGCGAGAAAATATTTACCGTTTCGTTTCTTCGACGATGATGCAAGCAATAGCTTGTTGGCATATCTGAATATAAATGTTAAAGTGCCGAAGAAAGATCGTATGCGTCGTCTTATGGTGGATAAATTTACCGAAATGCAAACCTCTCTAATTAAATTTCTCGGTGCATGTGAATCGAAAGTCTCTCTTACTATTGACGGATGGTCTTCAATCGCTAATAGATCTTACTATGGCATTACTCTTCATTTGATCAACCACGATTTCAATTTGAATTCACTTGTACTAGATTTTGTTCCTGCCCAAGGCAAGCATACTGGCGACTCAATATAAAATTGTCGATAAAATACAGGGAATAACGACTGACAACACGTCATCGAATTATACATTCATGAAACATCTGAAGATTCTTATGATGGGGTTTGACAATGAAAACCAACATATGTTTCGCCCATATTTCAAATTTGGGTGCATGGGATTTCATAAAATTACTCAAGAAAAATGATGCGGTAAATGGAAGAGATTATGAAGATGAAGAGGATCTGTCTAGTGACGATGTTGATGACAATGAAATCATGAAAGATGAAGAAAGTCGGGTGATCCGAGAAAATAACGTTTCGACTCCTATTAATAAAATAAGAGTTTTAGCGGTGAAAATTAAAAGGTCCGAACAGTTGAAAATCAAATTAAATCACTGTTGCAAAATGGTCAACATTACCTTTGCAAAAGCTGTCGTAGATGTAAGTACACGATGGAACTCGTGTCTTGCTATGATGAATTGGGCTGTCCGAATGAAATCTGCCCTAAATGTTTATGTGAATGTAATGTTGCTTTAGGTGAATATAGAATCACAGAACAAGATTGGCAGCTAATTGAGGCGGTATCAAAATACCTGTAATGTTTTAAAACATTATCCGATCACATTTGCGGTGGAAAATATTCCACATTATCGATGGTGGTAATAGGGGCGAATTTGCTGTTGGATAAGCTGGAGACCTGGGCCTTCGAACTCAATAAAAAACCATCTAGAAACTCAGTGGACGAAACATTGATTCTAGCTCTGCAAGCAGCTAGAGACAAAATTGTGAAGCACTACAATACAAGTAACTGGATTTATTGTATTGCACTGATACTGGATCCGCGCCAGAAGATTGAAACTTTTGCTATGACATCATGGGGAAAGAAATGGCAAAAAGAAGCCGTTGAAAAGTTTGAGACAATTTACAAGAACCAGTATTATACACCGGAACCTGAATCAAGACAAAATAAAAATGAAAGTGATGATAGAGTTGAGGATAATGAATATGATTTAGATTTGAATTCGCTATTTCAAAAGAGAACTCAAAATGGAGCACTTCTTTGGCGAACAGAAATTGATCAGTATCTCGAAATAGGGAGAATAGATGAGAAAACTGACGTTTTGGAGTGGTGGGCTGTATATCAGATAACATTTCCAAATCTTGCCAAGATGGCAAGAGATTTTCTGTCTACCACTGCGACATCAGCTCCTGCTAAAAGACTCTTCTCCAAGGCTTATTTGACAATTCGGAAGCACAGACATCGACTAGACGATGAATCCGCTCGCATACTCATGTGCCTTAATTCATGGGTGGGAACCGATTTAATCAAAATTATTGAAAATAAAGTCTGAACTGTCTTTCTTCATTTATTCAAATTTCAATACTTTACTTATACGTACCTACCTAATATGTGTTACTCATCAATATTATCCATATCATATTATCTTATCAATATATTGTTTTTTTTTATTACCTAATAAAAATAATTTCAATCATTATTTCAATCATTATTTCATACGACGTTTCACGAAAATTTCGAAAATGCCTTTTACAAATTTGTAATCTTTTGAAAAAAATGGGAAATTTTAATCATTTATTAAATTTCAAGATTCAAGACTTCTTGTCAAGAGGTCTTGAATCTTGCGTTCCACCTCTTGTCTTGTCTTGAATTTGTCTAGGAGAATCTTGCCTTGATCTTGTCTTGAATTCAAGACAAGATCAAGAGATAATCTTGAAAACCTCTTGATCTTGCGAAACACTATTCCCAATCGATGAATCGGTAGGCGTGGACCGATAGAATGGCCTCCCCGGTCGCCGGATTTGACTAGTCCCGATTTTTTCGCTTGGGGTCACCTTAAATCTGTTGTTTACAAGACTCAGCCTGAGAACTTGGAAGATTTACGACAACGTATAATTGATGAGTGCAGACGAATTTCCAGTGAAACGTTTTAAAAAGTGAGAGAGGAATTCGAAAATCGACTCTACTACTGCATGGAGAACAATGGAGCAAATTTCGAAAATCTGTTGTAAGTGGATCTGGATTCTGGATTAGGATTTGGAGGGTGAGTGGCTTGCGCCACTCTAGCACTTAGGCCTCTTACTTGGGCCCATTGTGCCACCCCTCCGGCGCAACTCCCTGCCGCCCGCCGCTAGCCCTCAAGCCAACCAACAGAGTTGATAAACTCGAGGACCGCACCGGGTGCGGTGTTGCTAATGTCGGCCATACTTGGCCAGAAGTCCCCTAGTATGGATCCTCGGGTCGACGTAAGCGCGGGGCAGTGACATAGCACATGCTCCGCTGTCTCGTCCTCTTCTAAGCACCCTCGACAAGTGGGATCGGTTACGACGCCCAGCGTGTAGAGGTGTTTGTTCAGTCGGCCGTGCCCGGTCCATATCCCTACGAGTTTTCGGAGATTGTCTCTGGTTTGTCGTAGGCAAAATTTGGCTCTTTTGAGGGATGGTGCCTTGATGGCGGCCCTCCCCTGTCTGTAGCCTTCAGCCGATTCCCAGCGCGCAGAGTGTCTGGTCAGGGTGTCTTCTTTAATCAGGGTATTCAGAGTAGAAAGGGCTACCGGTAGCGCCGGCTCCGGCCCGATCAGGTGTCGGTCGGAGCCTTCGCGCGCCAGCTCATCTGCCTCTTCATTGCCCTGTATTCCTGTATGTCCTTTCACCCATGCAAGGTCTACGACATTTTCTGCCGCCAGTCTTTCCAGAGATAGGTGGCATTCCCAGACCAGCCCCGAGTTGATCCTAGACCCTCTCAGAGCTAGCAATACCGCTCTACTATCTGTCATGATGCGTACAGACTTGCCCCTGATTCCAAGTTCAGTGGCTCTTTTGGCCCCTTGAGTCACCCCCGTCAGTTCCGCTTGGAACACGCTGGAGTAGCATCTAAGAGCTAAACTGTCTCGCAGGTCTGGATCTTCGGAGAAGATACCCGAGCCCGTGCCTCGACTATTTTTGGAACCGTCCGTGAAGATGTTCACGTCCGATGCTTTTTCTTCGCAACAGTTTATTTCAATGCCATAACGCCTTGTGAAGTTGTATTTCACCGGGATGCCATCAGACCTCGCCCCCAGAATAGGTACTCTCATGAGCGCCTCATTCAGGATGCGAGTGTGACCGCCATCGTGGTTTCTGTCATTCCATAGACCCTCAGCCCGCAGTCTCAAAGCCGTCCCCAGAGCCACCTCCTCGACGTACAGATCGAGTGGAGGCAGGCAGAGAATCGTCTCCAAGGCCGCAGTTGGGGTCGTCCTCATAGCCCCAGTCACTGCCAGGCATATCAGCCTTTGGATGTGACTCATATGAGCCATCTCGTTCCTCTGTCTGGTTCTGGGCCACCAGACGAGCGCACCGTAGCAAAGCATGGGTCTAATGACCGCCACATATAGCCAGAGGACGATCCTAGGGGATAGGCCCCAAGACCGCCCAACAGCCCTGCGGCATTGCCAGAAGGCCGCGCATGCCTTGCTCACTTTTAACTCCAAGTGTCTTTTCCAGTTGAGTTTGCTGTCAAGTACGATTCCCAGGTACTTGACTTCCTTTGTTAGACTAAGTTGGGTTCCCTTAAGTCTAGGTAAGGTCATTGCACCTAGCTTTCGTTTTTTCGTGAAAAGAACGAGCTCCGTTTTCGCGGCGTTTACCGAGAGGGAGCGTTCAGTTGTCCATTCATCAACTATGTTCAGCGCGCTCTGCATAATGTTGCAGAGTATGCTCTCATGTTTACCCGTAAGCAGGATTGCCAGGTCATCTGCATAGCCAATAGTGCGGAACCCCGACTCATTGAGCCGGCGCAGCAGGTCATCAACTAATATGTCCCATATTAGCGGGGATAAGACTCCACTTTGTGGACAGCCCTTACTAACGACACCCCTGACGGTGCAATCCCCTACACTTATCTGTATTGCTCGCCACTCCAGGGCATGCCGAATCAGCCCACACAACATGGGGGTTACGGCGTGTCCCTGTAGTGCCTTGTTGTAAGTGGAATGAGTACCTCAAATTTTTGTTTTCTTCATAACTTTTACTGAGATATGAATGCTTTTTTTCTTAAAAACTGAGGAGTTTATAATTTTATGAATTGACCCCTCTAAACATGCATCTTTCGTGTTTTTGGGTCCCTGGGTGGCAAAAAATCGACAAAAAATAAAGAAAAACCATATGGTTGTGTTCCTAATAAAATTTCCTTCAAAAATGAGGTATCACAAGGGGGGGTCATCCCATTTAAGATTTCAATGGGGTGGTGGCTTGAAGGTAGAGGGTGAATCATAAAAATGTGAGTTATACGTCAAAAGATGTCCCCCTCGATATAAAAATTGACGGGTGTCGGCGATTTTCTAATCTCCTCGTGGTATCCGGGAAATCCGGGGTGGGTCCTTTTCAAAAAAACCACCCTGTATACACGTCCTAGGCCTGTCAACATTCTGTGTTACATATACGGTAGCACTTAATTTGCCCAGTCCACAGACCTGGCCTTTCACGCACCAGGGCTCCTGGATAAGGGCTATTGTAGTTTTAACGCTGTCGAGGTGGCGGCACAAAGTTGCGACCGCCGCCCGGCAGTGTTGGAGGTTTGTTTGTATGAAACTTACTTTGGTCGCCATTCGTGATCCGCAACAGTTTGGGAAGGACCAGGTTGTCAAAAGACAGCCTAGTTCTTCAAACGACGGACGGTCCTGTGGCCGTCGAGGCCGCCCGGTCGGTCGACTGTTCGTCCTCCTGGGAGGGAGCATCGACCTCACTGCGAACAGTGGAGGCGGCCTGGTGAAACTTCACCTTTAGGGAGGTGAACAAAAAGTTCAGCCTCCCTTGTTTGTTATCGAAGGATTTGACGACGGTCTCCCTCACACCAAAGACAAGAATGGTCCTTTTCGGGGCATACTTGGCCGCGGTGTGGAAGGTCATCCACTTCCCCACTTTTGCCCATGGATTTTGGGCCGCCAAGCGTCGCAAGACTACTTCCGTTTCCGCCGGTTCGCCCGAAATCCTTAGAGTCATCTTCGTCAGCTTTGGTAGCTGATCCACAGGGATGACGTCCAGCGTTGCACCTTCCCATTGGGGGGGCAATTCTGGTTTTCTTTAGCCAAGCTAAAGAACTGTCATTTTTATAGTTGATCTTAAGGACTTCCTGTGAGTAGTTCCAGGACCGGAAAATAGGTGAGCTGGCCGAATCCCTGGACAGTTCCCTATCCAGACATTCCGTCAACCTGGCCTGCAATAGCTCGACCCAGGCAGGTTTGATCCGGCCGAGGGAGTTAGAGTCCCAGTCCTGCTTGTTGATGATTGCCACTCTCAGGTGAGCGCCAACCATCCCACTATAGGTCCCATCCCGAACAGGTCCGGAGGGCCGTTTTGGAGGGCCAGACATCCCGCCCGCCTGCCGGGCAACTCTCTTGTTGGGATTGACACCCGGAGAGTGAGCGGAGGAGCCATCGAACCTCTGCCTCTTCTTTTCCATGGGATACCCGCCGCCCGGTTTCGGTTCTCCCCTCTGAGGCTTCCGACCCTCAGCCAGGGAGCTGGGACCCTTTGAATCTTGGGGAGTGACCCCCTTCGCGGTAGAGGTGTTGCCGGTAGCCACTAAAGCCGCCTGCCTCAACCTTTGTCGCATCTTTTGTTGAGCTCCGGAAATCCGTATCCGGGGCTTACTTATTTTTTGAGTTGGGTCTGATCCAGCCTCATGGGTTTTGGTCTCAGGATTTTTCGATTCCATACTAACAAACAAAAACTTCGTCTCACGAGCTCCCCACCCACCACGGAGTCCAACACGGGGACGTCAAAAGGACGCGAGGGCTACTCGCGAGATATAGCCCCCAGGTGCGAGTTGCACACGAGCAAGCCACGCACCTTGGAAACCAAAGATTCGCGCCCGCTGCGTACCCCTCTGACCCCAAGGGCTCACCGAGCCGGCCCTCTCACGGGACGGCGCAGCCGACTGATCAAGGTGGGTCAGTCTTGACCGCCCGCCTTGAGGTGAAATCCAGGCCAAAGTAGCGTGTTGCCCACCCAAGGTAAGGCTCGACCACCAGGATTCCTTCATTCACCCCTACGGGACGCCACGCGCGGCACAAACACGTGGGTAGTCTTAAGAACGCCCAGACAGCACGACTACTATGCTGACGGGTGGATTTTTCTGTCGGGGTTGTCTCCCTCAATCGAAAACTTGCACGCTTTGTGGCGCCGGCTGATCGCCCTTCGCCCCCTCCTCTTAGCTGCAGATGCCCTGCATTACCGGGGGGTGCGACGAGGACGCGAGAAGTAGGATGTAAAAACCCGTAGGGGCTTTTGATTGCAGCTCGCAGTACCCAAAGATCCGTCTCGATCTCTGCGAAGGGTCGAGGTGACTTTGACCGGTACTGCTTGCTTTTAGTCGGGGGTTGGTTAAGAACTTTACACTGTTGTAGTAACTGGTTAACTATTGTACTGTGTTCTCTTTAATTGGGTTTTTGAATAGCATTTATACATTTTATTATTGCCGAGTAATGAGTTTCGGCGAATCTATACAGAGCCGTACTATTTATTCTTTAGCCTGTCTAAGTATAAGAATTGTGCCTAATCTAAATCTCCGTTCCTGACCTGTGCGGATTCTCGCTGACACAGCGATGCAGGTCGGTCAACGTTCAGTCTAGTCGCGACGATGCGTTTATTGTTATTTTCTGTCGTAATTGACCTAGTTATTAGTCTCCGCGATTTTGGATGTTTTAATCTGTTTTCGGAGATTAAACATTCTGCCGCATCTCAGATGGTTGGGAGTGTGACGGTTGGAGCTGTCATTTCCCTTCCAGGTTGTGGCGGGTCCGCTGGGGGTTGATTGTGGAGCTGCATCCTGCATCTCTTCCGAAATGTGTCTGCTGTAACACAAATGCTTAGAATCGTTAATAGCGATGTCGTCGTCCAGCCTGTTGTTTCGAGCTCGTCCTGGATCTCGTGTTCTCTTCGCTTCGCGTGTCTGAATTCGTCAATCGTCAGCACTGGTTCTGTGATGTTGGCCGGGTCGCTACCGTATTGGGCTATCATCTCGTCATTCTCGATTGTAGTTTTGATGACTTGTTCCGGAATTTGGTGTGCTTGGTCCATACGAACGCTCAGAAGTGTTGCATCATATCGACATGACTTGTCGATGTGATTCTGGGCCATCTCACGGGATGAGTCGAGGATGTGCATGTTCAGTACGCTCGTGTAACACCTGAGAACTTTCTCGTCGTAACATCCGCCCAATATGTATAGTCTCAATGAGACCTGTACCATTGGCTGTCTTGGAGGAGGCGTTGAATACCAGCTTTGTCGTCGTGCTAGCCTCCCGGATGTCGAATTGGTGAGGTATGTGGTCTCGACCGTCCTATTGTTGGTGGTGTCAACGTGCCTGTCACACTCTTTGTTGTGACTGGTCATCTGCATGTTAGGTAGAGGGATGTTTGGCTTACCAGCAGGGGTGGTTCTAGTCGTCAAATTGTCCACCTCCGCCACTATGTCCTCGCATCTGGATTCGATAGTCCACATTCTATTGTCGAACAAATGTGGATCTACCGCCTCCGCCTTCTGCTTGCGCCGTCTACACGCATGTTCTGCGGCCTCCACCGCCGTTCCGTCTAACCCGGTGGTGTGGTCCGCTGTCAACGCCGATGGGGATGTGCCGTCCGCACTCTCTGGATTTGTCCCTCCTTCCCCGTTTGTAGTTATATTTGGACAATCTGCAAAATCTCCACGTTTCCTTGCACTTACGCTCGATTTGGTCAACATAATCTGTGTAGTGAAGTACGCGTGATCTCCGGCGTCCAGATCCTCCAACAGTCTGTGGATTGCTTGTGCCGCCTCCATCCATCCGCTCAACAAGTTTTTCCTGGTGGCGAGTTATTCTTGCGTCTTGCGGAATGGATCGTCTTCTTGACCCAACTCCTCTTGAGCCCGGGCCAGCTTGTTCGCTTGCTCCATTTTCGTTGGTTTTTTTCTTTCACTCTCGAAGGACCATGTAAAAACCCGTAGGGGCTTTTGATTTACAAACTGACCGCTTTTACACAAGCTGTTTTGGCATTGCTTAGAGTTTTATGAAGTTACCTATTCAATATTAGCAACTCCTCCAAGACCCAGATCACCCATTACCTCCCATTTTTTTTTTCGGCATTTTTATCTCTCTTATTTCCAATTTCTTCTGTATTGTGATTATTTCCATCATTTTCTTCAATCAGTTCTTCGTTGTCAACATCATTTTCCATATTTACTCTTCCAAAATTTTTACTTTCTCCAATTTTTACTTTTTCATTAAAAACGTCTCTTCTATTTTCTGTTTTCTTCTTCACTTCAGAAAACAATCTGTACCCATTCAAAGAATATCCAACAAATATAAATTTTTCTGATCTGGAATCTAACTTCTTCAAATATCCCAAACTTTTAGCATAAGCTTCACAACCGAAAATTTGTAGATTTGACAAATCTGGTTTTCTACTGGTCCATTTTTCAATTGGATCAATGGTGTCCGATGGACCCCTGTTCAACAAATACGTAGAAATTCTAACAGCTTCACCCCAAAAGAATTTCTCAATCCCAGAATCAAATATAATAGTTCGATTAAGTCTGTCTGCTTCACCATTTAATTGGGGGGTGTAAGGAATAGTGAAATCGAAAACTCATTATACAAGAACTCACCGCCATTGTCACATCTAATTTTTGAAACTCTTAAGTTCTTAAACGCTTCTACTCCTTGGACATAATTTTTAATTTCCTCTGTAACTTCAAACTTGGTTTCCAACAGACAAACCATAAAAAAATGAGTATAATCATCCAAGAATGTTAGCATGTACTTTTTGTTATCCCAAGTTAGTGGATCTACATATTGGTGCTCATAAATCAGAGTGTATAATTTCCAGGAATAAAATATCGAGCCCATCTACACAAGACATTTTTCTTTATTGAAAATATTGCAGACAGCTGTTTCGGTCTCAAATGATTAGACCATTATCAAAGCAGTTGAAAGTGTAGAAAATACACGAACATATAAAAAATTATGAAATTACATTTTTAATATTAAAATTGAGGCCCAAAAGGGCACTCAAAGAGAATTTTAAAAGGGCGGCGTTATAAAGATGTTCACATCTCGCCGATCGTGAAATTTTTTTCTTAATTCTCTTTGAGTGCCTTTTTGGGCCTCAATTTTAATATTAAAAATGTAATTTTATAATTTTTAATATGTTCGTGTATTTTCTACACTTTTAACTGCTTTGATAATGGTCTAATTATTTGAGACCGAAACAGCTGTCTGCAATAGTTTCAATAAAGAAAAATTTCTCGTGGAGATGGGTTCGATATTTTATTCCTGAATTCATCTTACCTCCACTATGAGTTTGGAGAATCTCTTCAAATTGTATAATTTCCAACGGTCTTGTTGCTCGAGTTCGTATAGTTTCAAAAGGTAATCTCGTTTGTCTCGCTTCAAGACAGATTTTACAAATTCCATTGGGTTCAAAATCTTCTTCTTTCATTTTCATTCCAGTGGATAACTTTACAAGTTTCTTCATGTTGTTTTTCCCTAAATGGCCTACTTTACGGTGCCAAATAGACGCTTTCTTTTCATTACTTTGTGTCAGAAAAATTTCTTCATCCTTCATTATTTTATTCATTTTAACAGACCATAAACCATTCTCGCCTTTACTTCCTTCTAGAATTTTCTACCTATCTTTTAGGCTTATTACTTTTTCTTTAGTAAATAGTACTTCCCCATTATTTCTCGTAATTTCATTTACAGAAAGAAGTTTTTTTCGGGAATATAAAGAACATTTTTTAAAGCACATTCTTCGCCCTCAATATTACCAACTCCTTCTGCATCAAGTTTTACGTTTTTCTTAGCAATCAAAATTTTTTTTTTGACTGCAGTCAATTTGTCAAAAAGATTCATATTATTTGCCATGTGAGAGGTGCATCCTGAATCAACAACAAAAATATTTCCTTCCGCTTCTCCATCGTCTTCTGTGGTGTTGAGCAATGCCAAAAATGATACTTTATTGTTGTCGTCCTTTTTCTTCCTGAAGTAGCAGTCTTTTTCGACGTGATTATTATTCTTACAAATCCGCAACATTGCATTTGAGATTTTTCACATTTGTTCGCGAAATGTCCTTTGATTCCGCATTTATGGCATGTAATTTCTTCAACATTTTTTGTGAATTCTTTCTTCTTTCAACAAAATTCTGCTATATGCTCAAAGCCTTTACAGTTGTAACACTGACGCTTCTCGACAGCACTAAAAGCTACCGCATTTTTTTTTCATTATAATTTTTATTTTTCATCTCTTCAGAAATTAATCTTGAAATCAACTTTGTTAATGTTTTCTCAGTTCTCTGAGAAGAATCCCATGCAGTAGAAAAATATCTGAATTTTTCTGGTAAAGTCGCTAATATTTTCGACATTATCATATCATCATCGATGATCTGATCCTGATTTGTAAGTCGAAATGCCAAATTTTCAATTTTACTTATATGCATGCTTATATCCGTCCCTTTCTCATATTGGAGAATTCTTTTAATAAGTTGCACTTTTGTTCTTCATTATCTTTTTGAAATATTCCACATGGTTTCACATACATTTCATTAGATGTTTCGCAATTAATAATATGTAGTAGAATTTTTTTCTCGATCGTCGTAATGATCAATTTTTGAGCTTTGGCATCATTCCGAATACACTGCTGTCTCTCAATCTCATTTTTAACTTCTTCAATCGTCGACTCTCCATTTACGATGGGCCATAAAGCTTGCGTTTCAAAGAAGATGCATATTTGAAAATTCTATACATTGAAATTTTCAACAATACTTAATTTTTCAATTTGTCCAGCATCTTCAACAGACGATCCCCTTTTTACTTCCTTTTTAGTTTTCTCCTTTTACTTTTTAGTTTATTATTCGTTTTGTATTATTTATTTAATTGCTTTTTATTATTTATTCATTTTTTTTTTCTCGCTTATACTTTTTATTAGCTCCTTCTTATTCTTTATCTTCTGGACTCATTACCTGATTTACCAGAGGTAGAAGCATCAGATAAAGGATATAAGAAGGAGGGTTTCTATAAAATATGTCAATCTATATTTTTTAATTTGACAAATTATTTTTACAACAATTATATTTTTATTAATAAATTCTCCCATTCATACTTGATCAAAATAATAATTAACACATACAAAAACTCAATCATTCAACAAGTGGTACAGGAATAGGGGCAATAATAAGTACGCCAGTAGGAAACTGAGTAAGTCCGAAAAGAATTATTTAGTAACTGAATTAGAGTGCTTAGCTGTGGTTTTCGGGATTAAGAAATTCAAATATTACTTGTACGGAAAACCCTTTACTATTATCACCACAGACCCCTAAGATGGTTGCTCAATATCACTCATGCAAACTTCAAGTTATCAAGGTGACTTTGGCTAAATTTGAATTTGAAATTGTGCATCGCTAAGGTAGGAAGCACGAGAACGTAGTGTGACGCACTTCCGGTCGGGCGGAAGTCTCGGGCGCCAGCTTCGTTTAAAGAGGAAGCACTCTTACCGGGGTAGCAAACTTAGGCCGGAGAAACGGAAACACCAGGGGTCTGTGAACTATCTTTATAACGCAATAGCGGCAGAATCAGACGGCACAGACGGAAACGGACGGAAATTTAAACTACCCTTAAACTAGACTTAAGAACTAAAGACGTAACGAAACAGAAATGCGAAACGGAGCTCGCCGGGGACGAGTCACGACACCAGGCGGGAACGCCGGAACGGTGTCACGGGAGGTGTAATGTAACAACTCACACGACTGGCAGGATCGCCATGTAATGAAGGGTCAAGGGATGAGTTCAGACATCGTTTATTCAGTGTAGTTATCAGGTTGAGGGTTCGATTATCACTCTCCAGTTCGAATATTATATTAATACAAATTACTTACGTCGGGCAAATGCAACGTAGGTAAATTGGGAAATAGTCATGCTACCAATAGCTGACGATGGTGTTATACAGCCCAAGTAGCACGAGATGCTGCCAATCAGCTGCGATGACTTTTTTGAAGCTTCAGCTACAGCAACTTGGCTTTTACAGTTTGCTGTGGGAGAGATTTTAAAACACTTTCACAACCATTTTACAGCTGAAATGGCGCGCATTTTTCGGCAATTCTTGCGCTGCAATAGCTGATGCGGAAGCTATTCTGCAGTCATTGTTGCTGCAGTTACAGCAATAATAGAACATTCAAGCTTTCGCAGCACATTGGTTGCAATGATGATAAAAAGGACAATTTTGCAATAATTTCCAAATATCTGCCACAGTGACCATTTAACAACTAAAGTGTTATATGTGAACTAAATCCACAAATGGCGAAGAAAATAGAAATTCACAAGTTACCATATTTATACATGTCACGAAAATCGCACCCCTGGGCCCAAAACTACTTGCGATAATTATTTTATCGTCTAGAATTGAGTAAAACATGGTCTAGAATTAATGCTCTTCGATAATGCAGCGTAATAAGCTTTATCTATAAAATTAAACAACAAATTTTTGCCGATAATTTGTGATGAAATGTATTTTAAAAAATGGAAACGTGTGAATTACTAATTTGTTAGTCGATTTTTTATCAAAAATAGCAGATTTCGATCATTATAATTGTGTTTCTCAAACAATCCCTATTTCAAACACAACATGGCGCTGCTAGATGTTGTTTGTTTATGTCCGACATTTTCTTGAAAGAAGAATAATTACTTTGAAGCAATTACAGTCAAAAATTGCCATTATACAGTTTGTATAAACCTAAATCGTACACTGCAGCTATTTGGCTTCAATTTGGCAACGACAGCTTTTTAGCTGGCGCTGCAGCAAACCTTCGCGAAATCATATTTGGACTCGAATAAAATCCCTGTACTAAATAGCTTCTGTAGCAGTTATTCAACAGCGTTGACATCATGCTGTAATTGGCCTGCAATTGACTTAAAACAGAAAATTAGCTTTGACTGTATGTGAGCTGTGATTCAAGCTACTAAATAAATATTGCAGCACATCATCATGGAATAGTTGGCTTTTGCTGTTAATTAGCTTTTATTCATGCTGCCATATGAATTTCACAGCTTTCAATTCTAAGATATGGCTGCAACTGTATATTTGCTATCAACAAAGTTCAATTTCCGGTCAAAAATCCGGTGGAATCGTGGCGGGCGCTGTTCAGCGCGAGCATCACGGCGGGCAGATCCTGATCCCAGTGGCGGTGATTTCCCTCCGTGTATTGCGCGATGACCACCTCAATCGTCCGGTTGGCCCGCTCGACCGGATTGGCCTGCGGCGTGTACGGCGGCGTGTGCCGGTGCTCGATCCCGAACTCCGCCAGCAGATCGGCGAACCAGCGGCTCACGAACTGCGTCCCGTTGTCGGAAATTACCGTTTTCGGGGTGCCGAAACGGGAGATGACTTCCTCGTAAAGCGCCTTGGTGACGGCCTGGGCGGTAGCGCGCCGAACCGGGCGACAGGCGACGTATTCCGTGAACCGACCCTGGAACACGACGAGGAAGTTGTTGCCTTTAGACGAGCGCGGGAGCGGCCCGACGAGGTCGGTACTGAGAGTTTCCCACGGCTGTCGGTTCGGCGTCGGATCCATTTTTCCTGCTGGCTGTTGCTGTTGCGGCTTGAAGCGTTGGCAGGTGTTGCAATGGGGTCGTCCACGACTTTTTTTTTACTGGATTTTCTGAAACTGCTCCCTTCACTGAGTAGACGCTTGGGTCTCGTTTTTTAATTAAGGCCCTTAAGACCCTAAAAATTACTATTTTCAATTTTGATGACGACGTAAATAGTAGTCACGTGATTCACGCATGGTTCCTGTTATAATTACGTCATTATCAGTAGCTGGCTCGTGAGCTATGAAGTTTAGGGGGCAAATTCGCGAAAAATCAGAACGACGCGTCAATCAGTTGCGAGTGGTTGAAAACTGAAATTTTCGAAACGTGTTCTGGGAAAGCCGTTATAAACAGAAACAGATTTTTTCAAATCTATAATAAAGTGTCCAGAGTGGAAAAAGCCGTCGTTCAATTTGAAAATTGCCCTTGATGCGAATAGTTTTTCAAAGTTTGGTTCAGATTCGTCAACTTAACCTCGAAAAAAATTCAGAAAACTATTAATTCAAAGTGTTTACTATACTTTTGTGAGAATATGGAGGCGGGTTTTGTGAAAGCCGATTCGGATAATCTACCACTAGTGGATTTCAATATGATCCATGAATTTTATGCCAACAACACAGATTTTGCTGGACCAGAGCTTCGACACCATAAAGTTGTTCGGTAAGGACCCACTATAATGCGATGTGTCGATCGTAGATTACTATTGGCTTTGAAATGATTTGATTTTAGATCGGCTCGGGAAAGTTACAGTGACAAAGCTATAGGATATGTTCAGCTGAAGAGAAATGCGTCCATCTGTAATGTGAGAGCCCGAGTTACTCCTGAGCACAAAATTTCTACAAAGGCCTATAGAGTCTCGGCTGAAATTGATGAAGCACAAGACACCATCATCAGCTGTGAATGTCTCGATTGTGCTGCTTCTCCTGGTAGGAATCTTAAAATTGTACATCACTTTTAACTTTTAAGCGGAATTTATTATTTATGCAGCACCACTATAATGACGAAACATTTTTCATAAATCTTAGTGGAATTTTGATAATTTAATATAAATTGTTAACTCTGAACAGTTCTGCTTCGATGAAAATAATGAAAAAAAGTGTGAAGTGTCCCTATCTCCAGAAATTTCACGTATCAATATTGAGGCTAAAAGTAATAGGGCACGTATGCAACCCTTTAAACTTTCCAAAAAAGTTCAATGTTTACCTCGACGCGATGTTTACTCTGTTCTCCGTTTTGTGGTCCAAAATCGTTTTAAAAATGAACTGAACGGCAAACGTGTGACTCTTTAGTGCCTATTGTGTATCAATTCTGATTTATTTGTGTATGTTTCAGTTGATATTTTCTTTACATTTTTTTCTGGTGACGATCCCCGAAAAGGATTCCGACAATTTCATGACGAAGGATGAATATGGAGATTATTTCTGGGCAAAAATTGAGAACCATCGGATTTGAGATCAATTATCTGGGGAATCTAAACCTTGACTACGATGTGGTCCGAGTTTTTCAGAGATGCACATTTCATCACTGGTAATTGTAACCACTATCCACACCGAGTTTCAACGTTCGGGCCATTTTCGTATAGTAACTTCACGAATTCCTCATTGTTTTGTGATGAAAATACAATCAATTTGTTTGTTTTAGCACTGTCTCGGCATGAATACTCTTCAATCTCAAATCTCAAGACTCCATTAAATCTTCTGGACGCATAAAACTGTACACCAACATTACAGACCAATTCTACACGTCTGTATAATGGCACTTTTTGATAATTTGGAAGCAAGTTCTCATGTAGTCTTTGGAGGAGAGTTCGGTTTTAATGATAGTTGATTAATCAAAAGCATCTACATTTTTAAGAAAGAAGTGGTGACAGACGTTTGAAATTGGTCTGTTACGCATATAACTGCCTCCAGACGATTACGGGAGTCTTGAGGTTTGTGTTTAGACAGTATTCATGCCGAGACAGTGATAAAACAAACAAATTTATTTGATTTTCATAACAGATCAATGTGGAATTTGTGAAGTCACTGTACGAAAGTGTCACAAACGCTGCAACTGGTGTAGATAGTGGTTACAATTAACAGTGACGAAATGGACATTTCGGAAAGACTCGGACCACATCATAGTCAAGGTTGAGATTCTGCCAGATAATTTTTTTCAATTCCGATTGTCCTCATTTTTTGCTCATTAATAATCTTCATATTCCTCATATAAATTTAAATTAAAACACAATAGCCGCTTGAAAGTCTCAAGTGGGCCGTCCAGTTGATTTCTCTCCATTATAAGATCACAAAACGAAGAAAGGAGTAAACATTGATCTTTTTCCATAAGAGCTTTATATACTTTGGTCCACCAGACTGCAGTGTTGCACTCTCTGAATGAGATGAAAACGCGCCCTATTATTGATGCTGACTAAATTTGTTTGAACCGGAAACGAGCACATTTCGCGTCGAAATGATCAACGGTTAATTGAAATATCTTAACGGAAATGATTATTGTTTTTTTTTGGCAAGCCAAAGTTATGAATCATATGGTTAAAAAATTGTTGTATAATCAATTTTCGACCATCACAAAGTCCAAAATTTTTTGTATGATAATATCTTGACTGATAATCATACATTTTTATGGCTTTCTTTTTTTTTATATTAAATTGCATTCAAGTGTGTTCCGTTATGAAAATTAACCGCTGTATGTTCTTATGCCTGAATGACACGGTGTTTTTCTCACCTCAACATAATATTTTTGATTTTCTAATCAGATAAATCTCTCATTTATAGGTGGATGTTGTGACGAGTTGAAAATTCGTGAGAATGTTTGTTGGGAGTACCGAAGCATAGTTCGGTCACAAACATTGTTTTTCCTAAAACAAATCGTATTAAAACAATAAATTAACACCAATTAACTCACGCATAACCCATCAAAGATTAATTCAACGCCAGAGACAGCTTAAAACACTCAAAACACCCAAAAACCCGAGAGAAGAAGAGCAAACATAACCCCACATTCTCAGTTGGACAATGACGTTTAGCCGAGATGCGAACCAACGCTGCCAGATACACGCTCCAGTGTTGCCAACTCAAAATAGGAAATCCGCTAGATGGCGCCACAAGTTATAACTCGCGCGCATGCGCTATTCATCCTAAAATATAAGGCCGCTTGAAATTTGACGCCGGCATCGGTTTTTCCGACTTGATTCCCGAAAACAGACTGTGCTCGTCTCTCGACTACAAGTTCTGCCCGAGTTTCTCCACCATCTGCTTACCCTCGGTAAGTTTTGAGGGGTTTTTCCCTTAGGAGTATTTCTCCGCCGGTTTTCTGCTGGTTTTCTTGGTTTTCTGCCAAGTTTCCCCTGAATTAGACGGAGTCTCTCTCCACCTTAGGAGTTAGGACGTTATTCCCGTATTTTGGGACCGCGAAATTAGTTTCATATTTTGCATTCAAAATTCAAATTATCGTTTTTTAGGTTAGATTTTTGAAAATCACGGGCTGCTGTGATTTTTCCCCGGTAATTTATCTGATTACCCGTCAGTTGAGGTTAGTTCACGCTACACCGCGTTTTGAAGTAATTTAGTCGTAGTTTCACGCCCATAAGGCCGTTCCAATTTCAAAATACACAATTTTAACCGAACGCCGCGTACACTAACACGGGACAGTAAACATAACCTCCGGTATCTTGTTCCCCCAAATTCGTTTCAGTCGCTAAACCATCGACGCGTACCGACCGCGTCAACCGCCATTTTGGATCCGGATCGAGTCCCGGTTTGAAATCAAATTCCGAATGAACGTCCCCGTCTCCCATCTTGGACGGACTTTCCTGATGCAGACCGTCAACACGCGATAGCTAGCTAGTCCTTGATTGTTCCATTGTAAATAATTGTTTCATTGTCAATAAGTTAGGTTAGGATTTCGTTTCATAATTTAAAGTTGCATTACCGTCCGCGTTCTCTTATTTTTAGCCCTGTACTGTTAGGACAATTTGAATAAATCACATTAAAACCATAACTGTTGCAAAATCCCTGGAATTTCACGGCTTCAGAGCTTCACCCGATAGGCATTAGGTTTCTTTGTTTTCCCTCTAAAAACAAAGTGGCGTCCGAGATCCAGTTATAGCATAAATGAGTAAATAAACAGGTAAGGCGTCATAAATGTAGATGGTACTGGCAGTAAGCATCACATATTTTTGGCGCCCGAGCAGGGACCCCTTTGTTTTTGGAAAGAGGTACAGGGACCTCAAGTAAAATCAATTTCAATCAAAATTTCAGATAGGGTCTAGAACTTAGATTAGTCAGGGCTAGACACCTTTTCCGTTAGGTACACTCTTGGTAGGTACACAACATTTCACTTAGGACAGATAACCTCTAAATTTTAAAAAAATGGCCACTCAAACGATCGAGCATACCAATCCTGAAATCGCGGATCACGACGACCACGTTGACGTAGATGATAGCGCCGCGGACGCAACCCGTTTTTCATGGATTTTGAAATTAAAGAAACCCGCGATAGAAATCGAATTAGCCAAATTTGGGCTCGAGACGACAGGTCGCCTAGACGACCAGAAAACCCGGTTAATACAATTCTTCATAGATGGAGCGCGCCCGCAAAACGTAGACGCTCCCCACCCGCGAGTAAATCGTGAAGTACCGCTTAGGGGGATCGCGTCACGAACTGACACCACTGTCAGCGAACGGACCGCGAAGATTTTGAATCAAGTCCGAAAGTGGGACTTAAAATTTGATGGCAATGGCGACCCCGAATCCTTTCTCGAACGCGTGGAAGAACTCCAGGAGAGTTACGAGTTAGATGATGAACAAATGTTCAAAGCAATTCCTGAAATTTTGGCTAAAACGGCGCTTGCATGGTTCCGAAATAACAAAAGCGACATGTGTAATTGGAATGATTTCTTGCATCAATTCAGACAGTACTTCCTCTCGGAAGATTTTCAAGACATACTCGAGCAAAAGATCATAAGACGCAAACAAGGCGCAAACGAAAAAGGACGCGGGTACGTCATCTCCATTCAGACAATGATACGTAGACACGGTGGATTTCCTAAAAACCGCGAGTTAAAGCAAATCTACGCAAATCTCAGACCAGAGTATCGCCAATACATCCGTAAGAGCGACATCTTCAACGTTCAAGACATCGTATCGGGAATCGACGAATACGAACAGATTCAAGATGAACTGAAAAACGAAACGCGACCCAGTAATCCTTCCTACTCGAATAATCGCGCGAACACCGCGAACAATCAGACGCGAGCACCCGTTGGAGCAACCAATCAATTTAGTTGCTACAATTGCGGCCGGGCCGGTCATTTTAGTAAAGATTGCAGACAACCGCGTAATAGACCGTTGCAGACTCAGACGCAAACTCAATCGTCGGGAAACGAGACGAGTGTTGCCGTTGTCAGGGGCAGCGCCAACACCACGGCTTAGAGAACCCCAGTGTTAACGATTTGGGCTCGGATGCTGTTGTCATACAACGGCCCCAAATTGCTTTGACCATCGAAAAATGTCCTTATGACGCTTTGATTGACACCGGTGCAACAGTTTCATGTGTTAGCCAAAATTTAATTAATTCCATAACCCCGCGCGGAATTCGCGAAGTAAACGTTCAAACTTGTTTGGCTGATGGTCATAATGTTCATGTAAATAAAAAGTTTTTAATCACTTACTTCATTAACGGAAAATGTTACTCGAATTGGTTCCTTTGTTTGCCGAATCTTTCGCGAGAAGTAATTTTTGGAATAGACGCGATAAAACGTCATTTTGACATAATCATGCCGATTATAATGAGATTAGGAGAAAACACCGAATACTTGAATGAGTTAAACCACCCCGATTATAAGATTAATCCCGAGTTGAGCCGATCGGACACTTTGAGCGTCGTCCAAATGTTAGAAGAAGAGGCGGAACCTCTAGCACAAGTTCGTGGTAGGACATCTCTAATCACGCACACGATTAAACTGAAGAATTCGGACCCGATAAAACAAAGACACTATCCCCAAAATCCGATCATGCAAAACGCGATTAATCAGGAAGTAGATAAAATGTTAGCTGCCGATGTAATTGAGAAATCTAATAGTCCGTGGAGTTCTCCGGTGGTCATGATTCGCAAGCCCGGAGGAGCTTTTAGATTTTGTATAGATTTTCGAGCCGTCAACACAGTCACGGAAAAAGACGCGTATCCGTTACCATACATCAACGCGCTACTTGAAAAACTCAGAGACTCGCGCTATTTTACTACCCTTGATTTAAAATCCGGTTACTGGCAAGTACCCTTGTCAGAAGAAAGCAAACCCATAACGGCGTTTACCGTACCTGGGAAAGGACTTTTTCAATTTAAAGTCATGCCCTTCGGACTTCATTCGGCCGGGGCCACTTTTCAACGCCTTTTAGACACCGTACTAGGACCAGAAATGGAACCAAAAGCTTTCGCATATATTGACGACATAATCATATTAGGTAAAACGTTAGACGAACATTTAGATAATTGTCGCGAAGTATTCAGACGCCTCAGAAACGCGAACTTACAGATCAATCTCGAAAAATGTTCATTTTGTCAGACCAAAATTCAGTACCTTGGACACACCATCAGTGAGTCTGGAATCGAAACCGACCCCGGAAAAGTTGACGCGATACGAAAAATACCATCTCCAAAAACCATTCGGCAGTTACGCAGTTTCCTTGGCGCAGCTTCATGGTACCGTCGTTTCATTCCAAAATTTTCAGAAATTGCAGGACCTTTAAATTCACTTTTGAAGAAAAATGTTAAATTCGTGTGGACTCCCGAACAGGAGAAAGCATTTCAAATCCTTAAACGTAAACTAACAGAATCACCAGTATTAAGTTGCCCAAATTACGATTTTCCTTTCGTGTTACAAACTGACGCATCTGAATATGGTCTCGGGGCCGCCTTAACACAAACCATTAACGACGAAGAACACGTAATTGCATACGCCAGTCGCACAATAACATCAGCCGAGTAAAATTACTCAGTTACGGAAAAAGAATGCCTCGCGATCGTTTGGGGAATAGACAAAATGAGACAGTACTTGGAAGGGTACCATTTTAAAGTACTAACCGACCATCACTCACTACGGTGGCTCCAAACAATCAAAAATCCGGCGGGTAGGCTCGCGCGATGGGCGATAACATTACAAGGATACGACTTTGAAATCCTTTATCGGAAAGGGAAAACTAACTTTTTAGCCGACACGCTGTCGAGAGACCCTCTAAGTAACGCAGGAAACTCAGAGGAGATATTTGTGATACGCGATAAGACCGATTGGTATGATCGTCAGATGAAATTAGTGGGCGACAACCCGGAGAAGTACGACGACTATTCTATAGTTAACGGAAGATTATACCGACGTTTTGACTGTCACAATTATTTGAGAGGAGAGTTAGGGAATCCCTGGAAGATTTGCATAAAAGACGACGAACGAAACCGAATTTTACGCGAAAATCACGACGATCCGCACGCGGGACATTTAGGCATAGCAAAAACAATTTCGCGAACGTGTCAGTTTTACCATTGGCCACGAATGATAACCGAAATCCGCAAATATGTTCAAAAATGTACTCAGTGTCAAAAGTTTAAAACATTGCAACAAAAATCAGCCGGCCAAATGGGCAACCTCGCGATCTACGGACCATGGCATACGGTCAGCGTCGATATCATGGGACCTCTCCCTAGGTCAGTCCGCCAGAATCGGTATCTTTTAGTTATGCAGGATAAATTCACGAAATGGACAGAATGTCAACCCCCCCGGAAAGCTACGGCTTCGCCGATAATTCAGGCTATACGCCAGAAACTCATTTCGCGAAACGGATGTCCGAAAGCAATAATAACCGACAACGGTACGCAATTCGAAAGCAATGATTTTAAAAATTTCTTAACGACCTTCGGGATTCAACATCAACAAATTTCGCCATATAGTCCACAATGTAACCCGGTTGAACGCGTAAATCGGACACTAAAAACCATGATCGCACAATATTCGGATGAAAATCACCGCAAATGGGACGAACATCTTGATGAATTAATGTTCGCCTTGAATACCGCGAAAAGCGAAGTGACGCAATTCACTCCCGCATTTTTGAATTACGGCCGAGAATTAATTGCCCCAAAATCAGTTTGGAACGAGTGTAGAGTAATCCAACAAATTAACGAATCATGTCCAGAATCTGTAAACGAACGAGTAAAAGCACTTGAAATTATGACCGAAATTCATAAGACAGCAAGACGAAATTTGACACGAGCCCATCAGGCACAACAAAGATATTTTAACCGAAAGCGCAGGAATGTCTCGTTCAAGATTGGAGACCTCGTTTTAAAAAGGGAATATCAGTTATCGCGCGGAATAGAGGGTTTTGCTGCGAAACTAGCCCCAAAATATTCGGGTCCACATACGGTGACGCGCGTGATCGGTAATAATATTTACGAATTAACTAACGAATTTCAGAACAAGATACTTAAGGTTCATGTGAAGGATATAAAACCTTTCCATTAAACTCTCTTGTTGCCCCCCCCCCCTTTGTTTCCCCCCCCATTGTTCTTTATTGCTGGGTTAGATCAAAAAGGGTTAAAATTTGCGGTGAAGGGACGCTCACGGTGAAGGTTCTTTGTTATAGATTTCGAAAAATGGACAGCCATAAAGATATGCCGGAACTTTTGGACCTTTCCACCTCCTCGTTAGAATCCATGGAGTCTCCCCTCTTTGACCCGCCCAAAAGAGTTCCTGTGGTCCCAGAGGATTCCCCAAGGACCAAAAATCAGAAGGAGCTGCTATACCGTTGTTTTGGCACCCCCCTTACCCCCAGTCCTATTCAGACCCCACCTCCGCAAAACCGCCCAGCTGTCCCCTCAAAAGTGGTGCGGCGGATTACCTTTTCTTCTCCCGCGAAGTCCCTCAACACCCCGAAAACCACCAAAAAATGCAACCCGTCAATTTTTGATACCCCATCCCCCCCAAAAAAGAAGAACCCCCAGTCGCGCCACACAAAGTTGGTCAAATCCATTTTAAAAAAGCAGGTCAAAAAGATACGGACCCCAAGGAAAACCTCCTCTCTACCCCGCATCCCGAAGATACGGATAATCAGTCCCCTTCCTCAAACCCCCCCCCTTGTCCACCCCCGCATGCCCAAAAAGAATCTCAAGTTTGAGCATGTGAGAACACAGGCCCCCGATCCTATCATCATGCCGTCCATCACCCCACTAACCCAGCCACACCTCCCTAAACCTGCCACTTCCACCACCGAAAGAACCACTCCAAAAAACTTTATGATGGAATACAAAGTAGTCCCGGGGTACGACAAACCACTCCCCATAGTAGCATCTCTCACCCCGGAACAGCTGCAAGCTTTGCGCCCTCCCGGTAGCAAGGGGGCGGTGAAAATCGTGGCCATACGGGAGAATGGTACCCCGGGCTACGTAAAAATACCTAGAAATATTTATTTTTAAGACCCGTAGATTTTTAAGGACCTTTTTTTTTATTTAATCATAATATTAAGTAGTTGTAGGCATGAACTTAGCATAACCCGTAGAAATTAGCCATAGTTACTCACAACCCAACGTTACTGACCATGTTACTGACGAAGAAACGTCATTTTTGTTTATTTGTTTAACTGTTGCATGCATCCGTAAAACTTAACCCAATGCACGCTTGTACATTAAAATTTTGCTTTTGCTTTTCTTGCTAACAATAAACCCATTTTAAATTTCAATTGAGTGTAAGCTTCACCTTTTTCCCGAGGGAGGGAGATATGTGACGAGTTGAAAATTCGTGAGAATGTTTGTTGGGAGTACCGAAGCATAGTTCGGTCACAAACATTGTTTTTCCTAAAACAAATCGTATTAAAACAATAAATTAACACCAATTAACTCACGCATAACCCATCAAAGATTAATTCAACGCCAGAGACAGCTTAAAACACTCAAAACACCCAAAAACCCGAGAGAAGAAGAGCAAACATAACCCCACATTCTCAGTTGGACAATGACGTTTAGCCGAGATGCGAACCAACGCTGCCAGATACACGCTCCAGTGTTGCCAACTCAAAATAGGAAATCCGCTAGATGGCGCCACAAGTTATAACTCGCGCGCATGCGCTATTCATCCTAAAATATAAGGCCGCTTGAAATTTGACGCCGGCATCGGTTTTTCCGACTTGATTCCCGAAAACAGACTGTGCTCGTCTCTCGACTACAAGTTCTGCCCGAGTTTCTCCACCATCTGCTTACCCTCGGTAAGTTTTGAGGGGTTTTTCCCTTAGGAGTATTTCTCCGCCGGTTTTCTGCTGGTTTTCTTGGTTTTCTGCCAAGTTTCCCCTGAATTAGACGGAGTCTCTCTCCACCTTAGGAGTTAGGACGTTATTCCCGTATTTTGGGACCGCGAAATTAGTTTCATTTTTTGCATTCAAAATTCAAATTATCGTTTTTTAGGTTAGATTTTTGAAAATCACGGGCTGCTGTGATTTTTCCCCGGTAATTTATCTGATTACCCGTCAGTTGAGGTTAGTTCACGCTACACCGCGTTTTGAAGTAATTTAGTCGTAGTTTCACGCCCATAAGGCCGTTCCAATTTCAAAATACACAATTTTAACCGAACGCCGCGTACACTAACACGGGACAGTAAACATAACCTCCGGTATCTTGTTCCCCCAAATTCGTTTCAGTCGCTAAACCATCGACGCGTACCGACCGCGTCAACCGCCATTTTGGATCCGGATCGAGTCCCGGTTTGAAATCAAATTCCGAATGAACGTCCCCGTCTCCCATCTTGGACGGACTTTCCTGATGCAGACCGTCAACACGCGATAGCTAGCTAGTCCTTGATTGTTCCATTGTAAATAATTGTTTCATTGTCAATAAGTTAGGTTAGGATTTCGATTCATAATTTAAAGTTGCATTACCGTCCGCGTTCTCTTATTTTTAGCCCTGTACTGTTAGGACAATTTGAATAAATCACATTAAAACCATAACTGTTGCAAAATCCCTGGAATTTCACGGCTTCAGAGCTTCACCCGATAGGCATTAGGTTTCTTTGTTTTCCCTCTAAAAACAAAGTGGCGTCCGAGATCCAGTTATAGCATAAATGAGTAAATAAACAGGTAAGGCGTCATAAATGTAGATGGTACTGGCAGTAAGCATCACAATGTAAACACGGAGTTTCGTTCTTGTTTTGGTTACATAGGAGGAGTGAAGAACCGTCAGTAACGGAGAAGACGTTACTGGAAAACAGCCAAATTAACTAAACTTAAAGATGGAGATATGGTCATGAACAACTGGTTCAAGAAGAAATTACCATCTTTGGAAAATAAGGGCAATGCTTTTTTGAATGCTGTTTTGAAGAAGGGATCAAATTGCGAGGGGGGAATATTCGATCTGAAATATAAAAAATGACTCCATGTTCGATCCATTGTCTGATGAGGGAATATTCCCAAAATACCACCCTAACAAGTCCCCAAGGTTTCATTTCCTTTTTGAAGAACAAGATGTCGGTAAAAGATTGTGAGTTGATGGAGCAGCAAACCAAGATCCAATCTAAATGCAAACTGTGGTATGAGCTCCGATATGGGAGAATCACAGCTTCAAAATTATATGATGCAGCGAGATGTAAAACGTTCGGCGGTTCTTTGACCGCTGTGATCATGGGAGGAACTTCACCTTTTGAAACCGAGGCCACTAAAAGAGGCTTGCTGTTGGAGGGGCAAGTTATTGTGGAAGTTCAGAAAATGAGGAAAATTTCGATACGTTCTGTCGGACTGATCCTTAATAAAGATTATCCCATTTTTGGTGCTAGCCCAGACGGCATTTCTGACGGATACTGCATTGAAGTGAAGTGTCCCAGTAAAGAAACGACTGTGGCAAACTATTTGAAAGATGGAGTTCCAACAAAAAAATATTATACGCAATTGCAATTGCAAATGTTTTTCGCATCTCGAGACAAAGGGTTATTTTGTGTGGCGCATCCCGATTTTGAGGAAACGAAGGCGGTGACAATAGTGGACGTTGAGTTGGATAGAGAATATTGTCTGGAGATGCTCGAAATAGCGCAAGACTTTTGGATTAACGCTATATATCCAGTGCTCAGTAAATGAAGATATTTTCCATGTGCACATCGTACCGAACACACGATTGATGTAAGTAATGCTTGAGTAAATTTTTGTTGCATGTTGGCTTGACCGAAAATCCTGATGACGTGTCCAAAACTGAAGATTGTTTCTGGCGAACAACTTGTGTCTGCGAGTAGAGTAGGCTAGGGCATCAATCGACCCTGTGGCTCTCTCTGTAGAAACAGTGCCACGAAAATAAAATTTTGCCTTTTCCGTCTGACAACTGGGGCATCTTCAATGACCCTGATGGCTACTAAAATGGATACCGTAGCTCAAAGTTGTCCAGGCTAGGGCATCAATCGACCCTGTGGCATTCTATAAAAAAACACACGGTGCCACGAAACTAAAATTTTGCCTTTTAATCACTCGACTAGTGCTGGTGCATACGACTAAACTGTGTAACGACGCTCCCCGAGCGCCGTCACTTAAAGTCCGCTCCCGTCTTGTTTTCCCGCCAGTTCCTTATCACCTCTGTCGTCACTGTTTGTTCTAGAATGTTCGTTTCCCTCTCCCGCCTCCGAGGCTATAAAAGGCCGCCCCCGTTCCGGTTTCGCCAGTCTAGGTTAGACGCTTGAGTCAGATTTCCCACCTGTTCTCCGCTGTCGGAAATAGCCCAGTAATCCTAAGTTCCAGTCAGTCCAGTCCGGTCTTTTAATTACTAACCGATCGTCGGTAACAGCCCGGTCAAAAGCCTTCTCGACTAACCCCATCCTGCGTTCCGCGTCGTCGGAAATAGCCCGGCGCATCCCACACCGAACAGTCCGCCACCTACGGGTGTATCCCGAACGGCCGTAACAAGCCTCCCGTGACACCGTTCCGGCGTTCCCGCCTGGTGTCGTGACTCGCCCCCGGCGAGCTCCGTTCCGCATTTCTGTTTCGTTACGTCTTTAGTTCTTAAGTCTAGTTTAAGCCGGCTAGGGTAGTTTAAGTTTCCGTCCGTTTCCGTCTGTGCCGTCCGATTCTGCCGCTATTGCAAAATAAAGTTAGTTCACAGACCCCTGGTGTTTCCGTTTCTCCGGCTTAAGTTTGCTACCCCGGTAAGAGTGCTTCCTCTTTAAACGAAGCTGGCGCCCGAGACTTCCGCCCGACCGGAAGTGCGTCACAACTGCTAAACTGCTAAAACTGCTAACGAACTTTGGCCTTATTTTATCTTAACGTATTTGCATGCTTATTATTTGTCCTATTACTAACTTATTGATGTATCTGTTATCTAATAAAGTTTGCTAACCGTAACACTGGAACTAGGCCTACGTAATGTTGGCTTTTCATGGGCGAAATATATAATTCATCAGTTTTAAATGCACGTGATGGATATTTCATTGTTCCGTTTCTAATCGTACTTTTCGCTGCATGAAAAGCTGGCTATGGGGAAACCAGTATAAAAAAAAAAACGCGCCATCAGGTACTGTACCTCCTATGGGTGGTGTGGAAATCAGTACTGCTTGAGTCTCAAAGGTAAGTATGTTTGTCGAAATCCATCTAGTGTCCGGTAAATCATTAGATATCTTTTGCCCAATCAGACCTGAGACAATTTTTTCGCGTTAACTGAATTTTTGTTACCTTACTTACAGTTTCCTGTATTTTTTCTCCAGACGTCTAGTCATAGTTTCAGTGTTTTCCGTGTTTTCTTCACTGCATTGTTTTATCGTTCATTTTAAATTTCGTGAAAAATTCAACTTTTTTGACCAACGTCTTTACTTGATTGATGATTTATGAGCTTCATCTGAAATATTCTCTTTCATTATTTTTTGTGGGATGAAATAAAGTAATGATAAAACTAATACCTCAAACTTTATAATTTATTTTTATGTTAATTATATATAAATATTGGACGTTTATTGTTTGTGTTTTGACGTCCTCGCCCTCGGGAACGCCCATTACACCAATTCCGGCGACTGAAATAAGACAAAATTACACCTAATTAATTTAAATCAAGTTAAAGAACTTTTTTATTCCTCTTTTTCACTTATCTAATGAAATCGTTGTTATTATATTTGAATTTGTGTAAATAATACTTACTTATTATAAATTTGTCGCCGTCCCCTGGTCGGCGATCTAGTCCGCCGCCCCCTGACCGGCGATCTAGACCGCCGCCGTCGCGGTGGTGATGGGGGTCGGCGCCCCCTGACCGGCGAAAGTGGTTGACGCCGGCGCGGTGTTGATGGGGATCGCCGCCCCCTGACCGGCGAAAGTGGTTAACGCCGTCGCGGTGGTGATGGGCGTCGCCGCCCCCTGACCGGCGAAAGTGGTTGACGCCGTCGCGGTGGTGATGGGGATCGCCGCCCCCTGACCGGCGAAAGTGGTTGACGCCGTCGCGGTGCTGATGGGGATCGCCGCCCCCTGACCGCCTTCTTTTCTGGGCGGGAAAAGCGATTTTACGCTCATATCCACACAGAGGACACCACCATTATTTCAACCCCTCCAGGAACTAATTTGGAAAAACCGTTTAACGGTCTTTCATTGTTCTTGTGACCGCCGTTGATGACCATCATGTTTGGTGTCTTCAACAGCCTACTTAGAAACATTTTTGGAAATTTCACCAACGATGAAAATGTAAGTGAAAATTTACCACCCTAAAAATAACTGGCATGATAAATAATAAATCATCATTATCGTTAACAGGAGATAGAAACATCATCAGAGGATGAGATGGCGGTCGAGCTTCGGCGCCGCTCCCCTATCGTAAGACGGCGGCGTCGGTCACCATCAACTCCCCGGGGGCGGCGGTCCATTTCTACCCCTAGGGGGCGGCGATCCCCATCGCCACCGCGACGGCGTCAACCACTTTCGACGGTCAGGGGGCGGCGATCCCCATCACCACCGCGACGGTGTCAACCACTTTCGCCGGTCGGGGGGCGGCGACCCCCATCACCACCGCGACGGCGTCAACCACTTTCGCCGGTCAGGGGGCGGCGATCCCCATCAACACCGCGCCGGCGTCAACCACTTTCGCCGGTCAGGGGGCGGCGACCCCCATCACCACCGCGACGGCGGCGGTCTATATCGCCGGTCAGGGGCCGGCGGACTAGATCGCCGACCAGGGGACGGCGACAAATTAATAATAAGTAAGTATTATTCACACAAATTCAAATATAATAACAACGATTTCATTAGATAAGTGAAAAAGAGGAATAAAAAAGTTCTTTAACTTGATTTAAACTAATTAGGTGTAATTTTTTCTTATTTCAGTCGCCGGAATTGGTGGAATGGGCGTTCCCGAGGGCGAGGACGTCAAAACACAAACAATGAACGTCCAATATTTATATACAGGGTGATTCAAAATTGTTGGACCAACGCTTCAGGGCAGATTCCTCTCGTCAAAATAGTAATAAAAGTTCTTATAAAGGGGGGTCCGCAAATGGTCAATAAGGGAGTTATTAGAAACGATTGTTGGTCTCATTCTTGTCGGCCGCTCCGGCTACCGACACCCTACGTGCAAAAGATCATAAAATAACGAATATCTCGGAAACTACTCACATTTGCACTGAGGTACCCCTACATTTTTAAAATTCAAAAAGTACACTGATGCTGAAAAATCACTAAAAACAGTCAAAATACTTTCCGCCACAAAATAATCCTGATTTTTATCAGCCGATAACCTCTTTTTTGGTTCGTTTAATCACTTACCACGGTATTCATAGATCACCAAAGGATTCAACGTTTAGTTTTCCAATTGTTTTCCTCATATACCAAATCTGAAAGTCCTAAACCATAAATTAAGGGAGTTATAAGCGAAAATAAATTGGCCACCAGCAGACTTTGAGGCCTAATAACTCCCTTATTGACCACTTGCGGACCCCTCTTTATAGGAACTTTTATCACTATTTTGACGAGAGGAATCTGCCCTGAAGCGTTGGTCCAACAATTTTGAATCACCCTGTATAATTAACATAAAAATAAATTATAAAGTTTGAGGTTTTAGTTTTATCATTACTTTATTTCATCCCACGTAAAATAATGAAAGAGAATATTTCAGATGAAGCTCATAAATCATCAATCAAGTAAAGACGTTGGTCAAAAAAGTTAAATTTTCCACGAAATTTAAAATGAACGATAAAACAATGCAGTGAAGAAAACACGGAAAACACTGAAACTATGACTAGACGTCTAGAGAAAAAATACAGGAAACTGTAAATAAGGTAACAAAAATTCAGTTAACGCGAAAAAATTGTCTCAGGTCTGATTGGGCAAAAGATATCTAATGATTTACCGGACACTAGATGGATTTCGACAAACATACTTACCTTTGAGACTCAAGCAGTACTGATTTCCACACCACCCATAGGAGGTACAGTACCTGATGGCGCGTTTTTTTTTTATACTGGTTTCCCCATAGCCAGCTTTTCATGCAGCGATTAGTAACGGAACAATGAAATATCCATCACGTGCATTTAAAACTGATGAATTATATATTTCGCCCATGATAAGCCAACGTAACGTAGGCCTAGTTCCAGTGTTACGGTTAGCAAACTTTATTAAATAACAAATACATCAATAAGTTAGTAATAGGACAAATAATAAGCATGCAAATACGTTAAGATAAAATAAGGCCAAAGTTCATTAGCAGTTTTAGCAGTTTAGCAGTTTAGTCGTATGCACCAGCACTAGTCGAGTGATTAAAAGGCAAAATTTTAGTTTCGTGGCACTGTGTGTTTTTTTATAGAATGCCACAGGGTCGATTGATGCCCTAGCCTGGACAACTCTGAGCTAAAGTATCCATTTTAGTAGCCATCAGGGTCATTGAAGATGCCCCAGTTGTCAGACGGAAAAGGCAAAATTTTAGTTTCGTGGCACTATTTCTTCAGAGTGTCACAGGGTCGATTGATGCCCTAGCCTGGACAACTTTGAGCTACGGTACTCATTTCAGTAGTCATCAGGGTCATTGAAAACGCCCCAGTTGTCAGATGGAAAAGGCAAAATTTTATTTTCGTGGCACTGTTTCTACAGAGAGAGCCACAGGGTCGATTGATGCCCTAGCCTAGTCTACTCGCAGACACAAGTTGTTCGCCAGAAACAATCTTCAGTTTTGGACACGTCGTCATCAGGATTTTCGGTCAAGCCAACATGCAACAAAAATTTACTCACGCATTACTTACATCAATCGTGTGTTCGGTAAGATGTGCACATGGAAAATATCTTCATTTACTGAGCACTGGATATATAGCGTTAATCCAAAAGTCTTGCGCTATTTCGAGTATCTCCAGACAATATTCTCTATCCAACTCAACGTCCACTATTGTCACCGCCTTCGTTTCCTCAAAATCGGGATGCGCCACACAAAATAACCCTTTGTCTCGAGATGCGAAAAACATTTGCAATTGCAATTGCGTATAATATTTTTTTGTTGGAACTCCATCTTTCAAATAGTTTGCCACAGTCGTTTAGAATTAGTCAGGATTGTCTATTTTAGAATTGGCCCCTGAACATTTACAAGACCACAGCAGATTATCAAAATGTGATCCATCAAATACACAAGATTATGGTGAACGCAAGCGCCTTTATCTAGCATTGCAAATTCTCGTAATCTCCGGATGACACGTTCGATGTGGTTTCGCAAAGAAGCAATGGCTTTTCCTTCCTTCACTTGTGCCTTCGTCAACGTTTCATTTGCATTAACGCTGGGTGGTCTGATTAAAACACACTGTTTTGGTTGCAATTCTGATGTGATATGTTTAAATCCTCGGTCTGCCATCACCTCACATGAATTGGGAAGAATTTGCAAGTAATTACTTTTCTGCACGAGAGTCTTATCAGAAGCTCTTCCCCCAAAACCATTCGAGATAAAGTTGATGAAACCATTTGGAAAAGAAGAAACTAGGTACTTCAGAGTGTTGCATTTTTTATATGTGAACCAGCTAGCAGCCTGTTGGACAGGATCTGATGGTTTCTGTATTTCGATCTCTGAACAATCTATAATAGATTGTACATTCGAATAGCGAGCTCTGAAAAATAATGGAACAAATTATTACAAATTTGGAATAATGTTTACCTTTTGTGAAATCATGATAATTTAATAATAAAGGTTAACACCGATATTTAATGAATTTTCAATTTTCAAGCCTATTGCGGCCAACAATGAATCAAATAATGAGTGCAAAAAGTGAGATAAAAAAAAAACAGGAAATAATCGAAAAAAATCGTGAAAAAATACCGTTATCAAATTTTGATAGATACCTGAATGAAATGGGCAGCAATTCTTTTATCCGCTCAGCGTCAAGCCAATATATAAACTGTTGTAACAATTCAGCCAATTTGGGTACAGTTCTGGTAAATAGTTTTTGTACTTGACTTGTACTCATACCAAAATCATGTGATAATCTCACATACGAATCATTGGTTCTGATTTTTTTCAAAACATAACAAAACATCCAACTCTGAAGCGTTTGCGTTATCGGCCATTAATTGAATGATGAAGTAAGTTTCGTCCGGTAGACCTAAATACACTCTGGGATGCAATTTCATCAGTTTCAACGCGTTATTCTGTAGACTTTGCTGAAATTGAGGTATGGAGAGGTCATCATCAAGTGATTCAGACGATGTCGATTTTGATGGGACATAATCAGCTGAAGTATTTCTTGAAAAACTTGAGGCTGATGAAGGAGAAGATGGCATTAACCCTTCCGAACTCGATTTTGTCCACAATGTCTTCTTTCCGATTGTAAGTTTGTCCAATCCCAGATTTAAATTGGAAGGGCTCACTCTAGGACTCACGGATGTCAACGAAAATAAGGTCCTACTGGTGGAGGGCTTAGATATATCTGGCACGTTCTCGATCTGGACAATCTTCGTCTTTTTATGGCTCGCCTCATTTCGAAATTCCAATATCACTTCACTCCTACGTTTCCGATTAGACTCGGCTAAATGACTGGGTTGAACTTGAAGAGAGCACGACTGGATATTCAAATGGGGAACGACATCTTCCTTTAGCATCAATCTCTGTTGCAATTCTCTGTACGCCATCCAATTTTTGCTGTCTTCGGCCAACTACATACAATCACAGTTGATTAGTTACCATAAAATCACTACATATTCATAATTCTCAAGTTTACAGCATCGTTCTTGTCTGGGTACAGCTACGTTTGTACGTATATAGAGCGTACATAATAGGTAGGAATTGTTCTATGTGTGGTAGAAATAGAGTCGGAAAAATTTTCATCGACTTCCTAGAAAGTGTTTAAATTTCGACTAGGAGCATGATACATTAGTGAACTTTTGATTAATGTATTAGTTTCAATAGTAAAATGAATGTAAATACGAAAGAAATGAGAGATTTCGTTGGATTTCCAAAAGTTAACCCCACTTTCATGTTCTCGGAAAAACGCTGTAAACTCAGAAAATAAATGTGGAAATTGTTGATATCATACGTTGAAATGGTCCTCGCAGCAGTACGCTGTTGATCCAGTCATCTTTTTCCCAATAGCATTAAACCATGCTTCTCTTCGAGAGCACTTTAGGGGCACGGTATAAAATAGTTTTGTCGGAGAGTTTTCGCTGTCGTTTTTACACGACGACACGAAACACACTTTTTTGCCGACTTTGCCAGACATTTTGAAGGTATCCAGTAACAATCCGCTCACACGAAATCTCATTTAAATTTACTTCAAAGTGTTGACGAACCATAATTGATGACGACACAAATAGTTGGATGAATTAGAAAAAAATCATTATCTTCGTTAATGATTGATGACATTCCCAACGAAATGCATTTATGTGACCAGTGATACATAAACGATGACCCCATATAGTTGGTTTCGCTATACCCGCCGTTGTGGACGACCCCATTCCGGACGTAGCGGCCGATATCGCGAAACATCCCGGGCCAATAATAGCGGTTGGCAATCCGCGCGGCGGTTTTCGCGATTCCGAGATGCCCGGCGGTCGGCGCGTCGTGATTTTCGACCAGGACGCGCTCGCGCTGCGCTTTCGGGACGCACAATTTCCACGGGTCGGACATTTCGGGCTCGGTGAGGTCGCGATTATCCCAGAAATGGCGGTACAATTTCCCATCTCTGACGGCGTAATCGGGACTTTCGGCGGGCTTCTCGACGACTTCGGCGAGTTTCCTGGCGTACCAGGTACGGTCCTCGGCGATGACGTACGCGAAGTCGGGCTCCTCCCCGGTGTTGGGCAACGGATCTCGCGAGAGCGCGTCCGCAACCTGATTTTGATTACCTTTCCGGTATTTTACCTCGAAATCGTAGGATTGCAGCAGCATACTTCATAGCGCGAGTCGTCCGGCCGGGCTTTTTATGCTGTGGAGGAACTTCAGCGATTGGTGGTCGGTAACGACGGTGAATCGGTACCCCTCCAGGTAGGGGCGCATCTTGTCGATGCCCCAGACGATTGCAAGGCACTCCTTTTTGGTGGCGGAATAATTCTTCTCCGCCGGATTGAGAGTGCGGCTCGCGAACTCGATGACGTGTTCGCGGTCAACGACCTCCTGGGTTAGGGCGGCGCCGATTCCGTAATCCGATGCGTCGGTTTGCAACGAAAACGTGCGGGAAAAATCCGGGCAGGCCAAGACGGGCGCCTCGGTGAGGCTTTTCTTCAGGCGGTCGAAGGCCCAGTCCTGTTCGGGGCCCCACAGCCAGCGGACGTCCTTGCGGAGTAGTTTGGTGAGGGGCGCGGTGATTTCGGAGAACGCCTTGTTGCAATTTTGATTTAGTTTAACCCTTGGTATGGTGGCCTGCCTACGTTGGACTCCGTAGTCGATTTTATTGCTTATGCTGAAGGGGACTCGTCGATCTTAATTCTCGTTTTAGGTGGGAGGTACTGACCATCATTATCAGTTTCGTTTTGGCGCTAAAACACCACACCCTGAAATCGTGCAATTTTCTCTGTGGCTTGATTACTACCCTTTGTGGGGATTTCACAGTGTAAATTATAGTTACATAAGTTTCGTCCATACTTTGGTTTGGTACTTGGAGAAACTTCTACCCTTTACGGGGATTTCAACGCCGATTTTGCGCTATTGGGTCCGTTCCACCCTCAATCGAGGTAAGGGGTTATCTGGCGAATTTTTACCGGGACCTTTCCATTCACTACCTTTTAATTTAGGGTCCTCTGGTACCGTCGTAGGGCTACCTTCTCTCTGGGGGTTGCATACGAAACCTTGGTTGACTTCTCGGGGGGGTGCCGAGCCCTCTTTCCCTACTCGGGCCTCCATCCGGAGAAATCGCTGTCGCCGCTGAACGGGAGGAAATCTGCAGCCGTTCCGTACGCCTCTCCGAGACTGGGTCCATCGACGGGGAACAGCTAAGTTTAGGCTAAACGACCGCATTTCGACCCTACCCCTTGGGTACCACCTTACCTAGTATAGCGTTATTTATTGATTCCCTTATTTTTTTTTTGACGCGAATATCATTCTTCGCCTTGTACACTAGGGTTTTGGCCGATTAAATTATTCGGACCTTTAATCGGTCTGTTATTATTATTATTATTATTATCATTATTATTTCCGTATCCCTCTGTGTGTGTCGCGTAACAGCTGCCGGACATTGTGCAGTTGAGTCGTTGCACAATCCTCACCAGTCCGAAGACTCTGGCGCCCAACAAAACCTCCTTATACCCGCCCTGGCCGATTTGGGGCCTTTTTGTTGACCAAGACGTTTGGGGGGCAACAAATTTGGCGCCCAACGTGGGGCTATAAAACACACACAGGGGGGATTTGTTTAATTTAGTTGTACTCGGATTTCTTATCGGACTCATTATTGTTATCGTTTTCTTTATACGAGAGTGCGATTGTTATACTTTTCTTTCAGGAGCGCGATTTATTGTACCGGTCTTGATTTATTTATCTTTAAAGCTAAGTATTGTTATTCTTCTTTTTGTATCGCTAATTTCTTGTTCTTTATAAGAGTTGAAACGCGGTGCGATATAATTTGTCAGTTTTCTGCAACTGGGCTGTTCGCCGTCATAATGGACCCTCATCGCCTTCTGACCGACGAACTCGACTATGAGCTTTCAATTCGCGGAGATACCACTCGGGGCCGAACCGTAAAAGTAAAGCGACAGCTCTTGAGGGAGGCTCTGGCCAGGGAGAGAGGGTCGCTTGCCGAGTTTTCTGTCGCGCATTTAAAGCAGGATGAGGAACTGGGGATCTGTCAAAGTAAATTACGCGAGTTATCCGATGAAGTTCAGGATTTTGATTTTTCGAATCGAGATAATGATTTTAAGCGATTGTCATCTCGATTATTCCATCTATCCCTCCGCTTAGGGCGCCTAGTATCTACCGATACCAGAATTCGCGAACACATAAATGCTTTGGAAGCTCATTGCGTGACCGTTACTGAAGCATTAGAACAGGCGTTCACCTCCGTGGGCGAGACGGTTACTTCGGTGCCAGAGGTTCCTGAACTAAAATCATCCACGGATCTCCCTACTCCACCCTTGATAAGCGGAATTATTCCTCCCGAACAGCGCGTGACAGTTAATCCTGCCGTTACCGCGAAGGATCGACGTACCGTGGATGTCGTGAACCCCCGCGCCTCATCTCCTGAGCTCTTGGATTTAAGCGAATTTGACCCTTTCGGCTCTCTTAATGCTACGAAGGCTACAAGCCACACTCGCCAATCGGGTGATCCTTTCCGTGCTTTTGGTTCCGTTTTTGATCATGGTAGTCCGTGGGGTGCGCCCTCGTCCAGTTTTTCATCCCCTCCGCCCTGTTACACTCGAAACTACGTCCCTGTCGTCCGTTGGGGAGTGAGCTTTGATGGTCATAGCAGCAACCTGCTGTCCTTTTTGGAGCGGGTGGAGGAATTACGGGTGGCCAGGGGTTATACCAAGGATGAGCTTTTCCGATCCGCGGTGGATCTGTTCACATCAAATGCGCTGCTCTGGTTCCGGGCCAACCGCTCTCGATTCGACACTTGGGATGCTTTGGTGGGGGCGCTTCGGGAAAACTTCTTGCCCTACAACTATGAGCTGGATCTTTGGGACGAGGTCCGCTCGCGCACACAGGGTGCCGAGGAGCGTTTGGTGGTTTATGTCGCCTCGATGCAGAATTTGTTCGCTCGCTTCTCTTCTCCTCCCAGCACTGACACGCGCATAAATTGTATTCGACGAAATATGTTGCCCTATTTGCAACAGGCCCTGGCGCTTCAGTGTATTTATTCGGTGGAAGCCTTATTAGATCTTGGTCGCCAGGCAGAGGAGGTTCAAAGTCGTACTAGGCAATTCGTGCCCCCTCCTACTAATCACTCACGCCTTTTGGAACCTACCATGGCGTACCACAAACCGTCGTCGGCGCGGGTTGCCGCCGTGGAAGTGGGTAAGGATGTCGAGTGTTGGAATTGCCGTAAATCGGGTCACGTGGCGAAATCCTGTACGGAGCCCAGCAATAGGCACTGTTATCGTTGTGGTGCCCCCGGCGTCACTATACGCACTTGCAACCAGTGTTCGGGAAATGCCCCGGCGAGGAAGTGAAAAGCCGAGTCCCCTCCTCGCCTATGCGCGTTTCTTCGGCGACATCCGGCGGCCACTCGGAATCGTTGGTTCTTCTGAATTTCGTGTTATCGCACGCTGCCGGCGATACGCGCCCTTATCTTTCCGTGGAGATTTTTGGGAATAAGGTATTGGGTCTTCTTGATTCGGGCGCAACTAATTCGCTGGTGGGCCGCGAGGGTTGGAATTTTCTACGCGGTTTGGGTTTGAAGCTCCAGAATTCTTCAGTGAGCGCCGTGGAGGTCGCTAATGGGGCGAAAAGCTCAATTTTGGGTCATGTACTCGTTCCGATGTCTTTGTGTGGTCGTCTCCAGTTAACTAAAGTCCTTGTCGTGCCGGAATTGTCGTCGTTTTTGATATTGGGTGTTGATTTTTGGAAGTCGATGGAGGTTGTCCCGGCGCTACATCAGGACGTTTGGCATTTTCAGTCGGAGCCTAGGGTAAATGCTTTATCGGTGAACGGGGTGGAGACGAATTTGACCGCGGACCAGGCGGATCAGTTGAGATTGCTGATAAATGACCGGTTCTCTAACATGGGCACCGGTGTGGGAACCACCACGCTCATAAGACACGAGATCCACACCGACTCTCGGCCCATCAAGCAGCGCTACTACCCCGTCTCTCCGGCTAAACAGCGGATTATCGATGCGGAATTGGAAAAAATGCTGGCGGAGGGAATAATTGAGCCCTCGAAGAGTCCTTGGAGTAGCCCAGTGGTGCTGATACCCAAGAAAGACGGCACTCACCGATTTTGTGTCGACTATCGGGCATTAAATGCCGTTACGAAGAAGGACGCCTACCCCCTGCCCTACATTTCGGCCATTCTCGATCGACTAAGAGATGCGCGCTACTTAAGTTCGCTTGATATTAAGAGTGCTTTCTGGCAGATACCCGTCGACGAGGCCTCGCGCGAGCTCACTGCGTTCACTGTGCCAGGACGGGGACTGTATCACTTCAAGAAGATGCCGTTTGGTCTCACGAACTCGCCGGCGACTTGGCAACGTCTGATAGACACGGTTTTAGGGTGTGATCTTCAGCCGAATGTATTCGTTTATCTGGACGATATAATCATCATCTCTTCCGATTTTGATTCGCATCTACAGATTTTAGGGTCGGTGCTGGAGCGTTTGGCTGAGGCGGGTCTCACTGTCGGTAGAGAAAAGTGTATGTTCTGTCGTTCGGAGCTCAAATATTTGGGTTACTTGGTTAACGGTTCCGGTCTGCAGACCGACCCAGATAAGGTTTCGTCGATTTTAGATGTGCCCTCTCCCAAAAACGTCACTGAGGTGCGCCGATTCATAGGTATGTCGTCCTGGTACCGACGCTTTATCTCACATTTTTCTTCCGTTATCTCCCCTCTGACCGAGCTAACCAAAAAGCGCGTGAATTGGACCTGGACGCCGGAGTGCGAAGCCGCGTTCTTGCAGATTAAGCAGGCTCTTGTGTCCGCCCCGATTTTAACATGTCCTGATTTTGAGCGGCCATTCATTTTGCAAACGGACGCGTCCTCTTTTGGTCTGGGCGCTGTTCTTGCGCAGGCTACACCGGAGGGCGAGCGCGTTATTTGTTTCTTGTCTAGGTCTTTGTCGCGGCAGGAGAGAAATTACACCGTGACGGAGCGGGAGTGTCTCGCTGTAATCTGGGCTGTGGAAAAATTGCGCCAGTACCTGGAGGGCGTCCATTTCACGGTTGTGACCGATCATTGGTCTCTCTTATGGTTACAACGTCTTAAGGACCCTACGGGAAGGCTGGCCCGTTGGGCCATTAGATTACAGGCCTTCGATTTCGAGATAATCCATAGAAAAGGGAAGGATCACGTGGTCCCGGACTATCTCTCGCGCTCGGTCCCCGAGGTCGCCGCCGTTGAGCTTTTGGCGGGTCCAATTGATGGAGAGTGTCCGGGGAATGTTCGGGATAAGTGGTACCGACGTATGTGGGAGAATATTACCGCATCGCCTCACAAATTTCCTTCCTGGCGCTTGGCTGATGGGCGCCTTAATAAGCGGACGCGCGTTTCAGGTCCTTCGGAGTTTGGGGATGATGGCTGGCGGGTGGTGCCCCCTCGTGAAGCGCGACGGCCAATATTGGCAGAGCATCACGACCCCCCCACATCTGGGCACCTCGGGGTATTTAAGACGCTCTCCCGGATACAACACCTTTTTTATTGGCCGAAGATGCTGGCGGATGTGACTGCTTATGTTCGCAACTGTAACATTTGCTCGGCGTGTAAGCCGGAATCCAAAGCTCCAGCCGGTCTGATGGGTACTCGACCTCCAATAACAGTTCCCTGGCATACCATAAGCCTGGACTTGATGGGACCACTACCACGAACTTCGAGGGGCCACACTCAGATCTTGGTGGTGACCGACTACTTCTCGAAGTACAACGTCGTTTTTGCCTTACGTGCCGCTACGGCTCCGGCGGTGGTTCGTCGACTCGAGGAGGATGTTTTCCTGGTGTATGGCGTTCCTAAGGTCATCATATGTGATAATGGAGTGCAATTCAAAAGTCGTCTTTTTACCGATTTGGCTAAGAACTACCGCGTTAAGGTCCTATTTACTCCCCTGTACTACCCCCGGGCCGACCCGACGGAACGCGTTAATCGTGTTATCAAAACGATGCTCTCGGCTTATGTCCGGGAAAACCATCGCACGTGGGACACATACTTGCCTTCGGTAGGTTGTGCGCTACGTACTGCCCGACACGAATCCACCAGATACAGTCCGTATTACATCAATTTCGGCAGAGAGCATATTCTTTTTGGAGAACATCACGACCAACGTCTGTTAGATACCCCCCCTGTGGAATTCGAGTCGGACATCCGGAGCCGCCATCTTGGTTACCAGAAGCTCTTTAAAAAGGTTGCCGACAATATCGCTAGGGCCACGGAGCGGGGCCGACATCAGTACAATCTCCGACGGCGTCCTGTCGCATACGAACCGGGAGACCTTGTATGGAGACGCAATAAAGTCCTTTCTGACGCGACCGCCCACTTTACCGCCAAGCTCGCCCCCAAATACGTCGGACCCTTCGTGGTGGTGCACAAGCGAGGCGCCACGTCGTATGAACTTCGACCCCCCGAAGGCGGGAATGTCTCTCTGTGGCATGCGCAGGATTTAAAACCTTATAAGGCAACGGAGGATCACAATGGGGAGGAACCCGATGAGGATCGTTCCTCATAGTTAGGTTCTGCTGTGTTCGTGGTTTTCCACGTTATTTGTTTTGCTGATTTATTATTTTTTTTTGTTGTTGTGGGGTTTTCAGTGTTTCTCGGTCAATTCTTGTGTGGAATTTCCCGTTTTGCAAGGTGGGGAGGTGTTGTTGCAATTTTGATTTAGTTTAACCCTTGGTATGGTGGCCTGCCTACGTTGGACTCCGTAGTCGATTTTATTGCTTATGCTGAAGGGGACTCGTCGATCTTAATTCTCGTTTTAGGTGGGAGGTACTGACCATCATTATCAGTTTCGTTTTGGCGCTAAAACACCACACCCTGAAATCGTGCAATTTTCTCTGTGGCTTGATTACTACCCTTTGTGGGGATTTCACAGTGTAAATTATAGTTACATAAGTTTCGTCCATACTTTGGTTTGGTACTTGGAGAAACTTCTACCCTTTACGGGGATTTCAACGCCGATTTTGCGCTATTGGGTCCGTTCCACCCTCAATCGAGGTAAGGGGTTATCTGGCGAATTTTTACCGGGACCTTTCCATTCACTACCTTTTAATTTAGGGTCCTCTGGTACCGTCGTAGGGCTACCTTCTCTCTGGGGGTTGCATACGAAACCTTGGTTGACTTCTCGGGGGGGTGCCGAGCCCTCTTTCCCTACTCGGGCCTCCATCCGGAGAAATCGCTGTCGCCGCTGAACGGGAGGAAATCTGCAGCCGTTCCGTACGCCTCTCCGAGACTGGGTCCATCGACGGGGAACAGCTAAGTTTAGGCTAAACGACCGCATTTCGACCCTACCCCTTGGGTACCACCTTACCTAGTATAGCGTTATTTATTGATTCCCTTATTTTTTTTTTGACGCGAATATCATTCTTCGCCTTGTACACTAGGGTTTTGGCCGATTAAATTATTCGGACCTTTAATCGGTCTGTTATTATTATTATTATTATTATCATTATTATTTCCGTATCCCTCTGTGTGTGTCGCGTAACAGCTGCCGGACATTGTGCAGTTGAGTCGTTGCACAATCCTCACCAGTCCGAAGACTCTGGCGCCCAACAAAACCTCCTTATACCCGCCCTGGCCGATTTGGGGCCTTTTTGTTGACCAAGACGTTTGGGGGGCAACAGCCTAGACGAAACGGCTTTACCAGGACGCCATGCCCAAGACTCGACGAAGGCCGCGGATACTTCTCGGCGTCTCGAGCTGGTTGATGGCGGCGACCTTCCCGGGGTCGGTGGCGATGCCTTCTGGCGTGACGACGTGCCCCAGGTACGTAATCGATCGGCGACAGAAATGGCACTTCTCCGGATTTATCCGGAGATTCGCGCCGCGTAATCGCCGGAACACCCCCGTAGGTTTTCCAGGTGCTCCTCAAAGGTCCGGCCGATCACGATGATGTCATCCAGGTACACGAACGCGTGAGGTTCAATTTCTGGGCCGATTACGGTATCCAACAGGCGCTGGAAGGTCGCCGGGGCGGAATGCAAACCGAAGGCCATCACGCGGAACTGGAACAGCCCCCTACCGGGGACGGTGAAGGCGGTTATCGGTTTCCTCGCGTCGGTGAGCGGCACTTGCCAGTACACGGAGCGAAGGTCGAGGGTGGAAATTTATTTCGCCTTCCGCAACTTCGCCAGAATCCCGTTGATTTGTGGGAGCGGGTACGAGTCTTTCACGGAGACCTCGTTAACTTTCCGGAAGTCGATGCAGAAGCGGTATTTTCCGTCCTTCTTCCGGACGATAACGATGGGCGAACTCCACGGGCTTTGAGAGCGCTCGATGATGCCGTCAGCGAGCATCTTGTCCACCTCCTGGTCGACGATTTCTTGCATCTTCGGGTGTTGCGGGCGGTACCGCTGCTTTATCGGCTCCGGGCGCGATAAGCGGATCTCGTGGACGGCGCGATCGGTGACGCCGGCAATCTCGGCGAACGCCGGCAGTTTTCCGCCCAGAAATTCTCGAATTCTCTGTTGTTCGGCGTCGGTGAGGTCGGCCTCCGCCAAAAGCGGGCTGCTCTCACTAGCCGGGGGCGAGATGGTCGAAACTTCCGGGGGTGGCGGCGGCGGCGGGGCGGCCGGGGCGGACGGCAACCGGAGATGCTAGATTTTCTTCCGGGGAAAGTCGATGACGCAACCGGTCTCTCGCATGTAATCGACCCCCAACAGGAATTCGTGCGGTAGGCCGGGTAGGTGGTGAAATGCAAATTCCAGCGAGCCCTCGGTGACGGAACAGGTTAGGCGGATGCCGGACTGAATTTGCCGGGAACGACCGTCGGCGAGCGTGACTGTGGTCTCGTCGGGCGTGAAAACGGTACCCACTTTGTGCTCTTTGCACCAGTTCATCACGGTCGCGCTGACGTACGACCGCGTCGCTCCGGTGTCGAGGAGGGCGGTAAAGCAACGATCGTTCACCCGGATCTTCAGCTGCGGTCGGAGCTCCTTCACGGGTTTGGAGACAGTAGCGGCGTTGTGCGGGAGTCCGGGAGGTCTCCGGGAAACCGGACTCGGCTTTAGTTTCCCGAGCGGGGACACGGGCAATCGCGGGAGTAGATTCCTCGTTTTCCGCAGCGGGAGCAGAACGTTATCGGAACGCCGGTACAGGCAGAACGGCTGTGCGCCTGGCTGCCACACCGCCAGCATGCCGTCTTCGGGTCCGGTACTGGCGGGGGCGGTTCGCGGCGCCGGAGTCGGTCGCAGCGCGGGAACCGGACGCGGCGGGAGCGGCGCCTCGACGCGGGTCGAGGTCGAGGTCGCGGGGCGGTCACCCTGGCTACCTGCGCTTATCGGCGGCCGGGTTTTTGTCGCCGTGCTATCGCCGATCACGGCCTCGTACTCCTTGATCCGGCTTATCAAGTCGCGTACGGTATCGAAATCGGACCGGCGAATATAGAGGCGATATTCCTGCCGAAGTTTGCGGTGGAGCCAGAATAGCTCCGAGCGGGACGTCCCCTAGCGGCGTACCAGGGTGCGGATGGCGATGACGTAATCGGCGCCGGATTCATGCGGATACTGTAGCCTTTTCGTGAATTGCTCCTGCAGATGGATGCGGTAATCTGGCGGCAGCTAAACGCGGAAAAGTCTGCCAGAAACGCGGTCCACGTCTCCCATTCGGACACATTGTTCCGGTACCACAAAGAGCGGATTTGGTCAACAAATCGGGCAGGACGAGGAGCAAACGGTCGTCGGTGATCCGGTAACGGGTTTGAACGTCGGACAAACGTTCCAAGAACGCAACGGGGTCGGTTTTCCCGTTGAAGCGGACGTTCCATCGAGCGGTGTCCAGGGGCTCGACGGAGCGGGGAGTCGGAAGCGGTTCGACACAACGCGGAATTGCGGCCGGTTGGGCGTCGGCCGCGTACGTGGCAATCCCGGGGTTCTCCCGGGGAACGGTGCCGACCGAGGTGGTTCCCTCCCTGAGGAAACGGACAATGCGGCGCCGGAGGTCGTCGACGGTGCCGACGGTGGCAAGGCCGAATTTACCGGCTTCCTGGACTAGGTCCTCCTTGCGAAGGGTGTAGACCCAGCCGACGCGGATATCGGCCTCCTCCAGGCCAACGGGCGAGACGGGGGCGGCTCTCCGTACCTCGGAAACGGGTGGCACGGGACCGGCGGCCTCGAACTCGAAGTCGAGCGGCGACGGATCCATCTTCGTGGGCTTTGACATCCCTGTCCGTCAAAGCCCACAATAGTCCCTCTCGGTGATGAACGGATCGGACGGGGCGGACTTCCTTCACGGTCCCTGCTCGGGCGCCAATTTGTGACGCATTTCCGGTCGGGCGGAAGTCTCGGGCTCCAGCTTCGTTTAAAGAGGAAGCACTCTTACCGGGGTAGCAAACTTCAGCCGGAGAAACGGGAACACCAGGGGTCAGTGAATCATCTTCATTACGAAATAGCGCCAGAATCAGACGGCACAGACGGAAACGGACGGAAATTTAAATTACTTTTGGCGGTACCCTTCGGTGCTGCTCGGGTGACGCCGGATTATGGGTCGTCACGTAAGGACCGGCCGCGAGGGACGACGGGAGCGCGTTCGGACGAGAGCGGGAGTACTGCGCCGAGTCCGTTAGGAAGCGTATCGCAGTGCGACCGATTAACCTCTAATAGTATTATAGAATATTGTTATATTGATTTGCAGTAATAAAAGCCGTTCAGTGAAAGGTGTGTCTATGTGAATTACCTACATCAGGAGTGGGATACACATCCAACAGAAAATCGGAAAATTCTCTGTGCCTACACGACCCCGGCTTCTGTTCCATCTTGGAATCACGTGATCCTGCCGTGAAATCAGGATGGCCGAGCGCGACAGGAGTTTCACACCGCCCCTAGAGGAGTACAATCGCCCCCCGGTTAGAACAGCATTCTTCAGAAGGGAAGGTAGTACGAGTACCCCGCTGCCCCTTCGACTGGTAGACGTCCGCGCAGAGTCGTCTCCTAGAACTCCCACAAGCGATGATACGACACGCAATTTGGTGAGAGTTTTTGCAGAGACCGTTCAGGAATTGGTGACCGGATCGGCGGACGTCAGCACACTCCGCCGCCCGAATATGAACCCGCTTATTTTAAATAATATTATTTCCGAATTCGACCCAGCGACGTCACGCATTGATGAATGGTTGCATAAGGTCGACGAGTGGGCCACAATTTACGGTTGGTCGGACACGGAAACGTCTTGTTTCGCACTCCAGAAACTGGCAGGTGCAGCTAAAGTTTGGTATGGAGGTCTAACAACCGTTAATCGCACTTGGGCGGAATGGCAGGTTTTATTGCGACAAATTTTTCTCCCTACAAGGGATATCCACGCGTTACTGTACGAACTGTTAAATTTTACCCAGACAGCTGCCGACTCGCTTTACGATTACACTTTCAGGAAACTCGCCATGATAAACAACTTGAAATTGAATTTCGACGATCATGACATTATAAACCTAATCTTGGGCGGCATTCACGACCCCCAAATAAAATTTTCCGTGAAAACCGCGAACATAACAATTGTCGGACAATTAGCCACCTATCTTAAAATGTTCGACTCCCTCCCCAAAAGAGACACTGCGGGTGACAAATCCGATTTCACCCCAAAATACCAACAAAACCACCAAAACTGGAAACCTCGCTCTTCGCCATATTCGCACCACAAACCCCCTCAATTAGGTAGTCTTACCAGTACGTCGAATCGCCGAGAGGAAACCGTCACCCAATACACCCTGTCTTGCTACCACTGCAAAAAAAAGGACATAAGCGCCGAGATTGCCCGTTTTTCGATAAAAATAGACACCGGAACAACTCGTCCATCAAAAATACTCCCCCTCCACTGCTCGCAGTCGATTACCCGGGGAAAGACGACAAAAGTACCCACCACCATAAACAGATTCACCTAATCCATATTTCGCAAAGCCGAAAACCATTCTTGAGAACTGTGGAAATTAATAACAACCCCACAGTCTGTTACATCGACCTTGGTAGCGATTGTTCTCTAATCTCCCATCGGCTGACTCAAACCCTGGAATTGTTTTGCAACCATATCAGCCCGGTAAAACTCCAGCATCTTGGAGACCATGTTACTCAAACCCAACTCCAAACAACTGCGTTAATCGAGCTGGATGGCGTCTCTAAATTAACCGATTTTTTTGTGGTCGATAAGTGTATCGACTCAGCGGAAATAATAATTGGTCGTAACTTCTCTGAAGCCGAAGACGTGTACTACGAAAAGGGACCGAATGGAATTTTATTCTCAGCCGTGCGTGATAAACACATGGTCGCTGTTACGTACGCTGGAAATATTGAAACCGAATTTGAGACAGCTTTACAGAACCTACTTGACAAATTTTCTGATTGTTTTTCCAACGATGCACTTACCGATGACGGTAAATGCGACGCCAAATTGACGATAAATCTAACGACGACTAAACCCATTTCCCGGAAACCATACCGATGCGCCCTAAACGAACTGGAAATCATGCGCCAAACTACAACTGAACTTTTAGAAGCAGGAATAATCCGTCCATCCACTTCGCCGTACAGCAGCCCGGCTATACTTATTAAAAAACCGAATGGTACCCACCGCATGTGCATTGATTATCGTTCAATTAATAATATTACGATTCCCCAAATTTTTCCCTTACCGCTGATCGAAGACCTAATTGATCGTTTAGACGGTTTCAACTGCTATACAAAACTTGATTTCGCTTCCGGATACTATCAATTCCAAATGGATGAAAATTCGATCCCCATCACCGCCTTTTCGACACCAGAAGGGCATTATGAATTTCTTCGCATGCCTTTCGGCCTTCGCAATGCAGTCGCCTTTTTCCAGAAATACATCAACGAACTATTCCAGGACCTGCGTTTGAAGAATTTAATCATCGTGTACATGGACGATATACTTGTCCCGTCTAAAACCATCGAGGATGGACTTTCCATTCTCCACACTATCTTCACGCTACTTCGAAAACATGGTCTTAAATTGCGCCTTAAGAAATGCTCGTTTTTCTTGAAATCTCTTGTTTATTTGGGCTACGAAATTTCGCCTGACGGCATCCGCCCCACTGCCGAGAAAATAAACGCTGTTCGAGATTTCCAGACTCCAAAAACGGTATCGCAACTTCGCCAATTTTTGGGATTGACCTCCCACTTTCGGAAATTTGTTCCCAAATTTGCGCTGAAAACCAAACCCCTGACACACCTCCTTCGGAATGACTCTCCTTGGGATTGGACGAAAGAACACGATAAAATCGTTACGGATTTGAAAACCATTCTGACATCGAAACCAGTTCTTATTCTCTTCAACCCTACTCGCAAAACCATCCTCTACACCGATGCTTCCATGCATGGCCTCGCGGGAGTCTTGGTCCAAATCATCGATAACAAGGAAAAACCAATCGCTTTTTACAGCTGTCAGACGACACCTGCGGAGTCCCGATATCACTCATTCGAACTGGAAACGCTGGCTGTGATCAAATCTGTGAAGCGCTTTCGCCATTATTTACTAGGACAACCATTCACCCTTGTGACAGACTGCAATTCTTTAAAAGGGGCTCTTGAAAAAAAAGAACTCAGTGCTTGCATTGCTCGCTGGATTATTGCGCTGCAAGAGTTCCAGTTTACGGTAATACACAAACCTGGGGTGCAATTGGGTTTTGTAGACGCCCTCAGTCGCAATCCTGTCCCGGATAACAATTTAAACGTTCACTTGATTAGCCAAGAAGATTGGATCTCGTCCGTTCAGCTACAGGATAAATCGTTGATTGAAATTTCTGACATAATCATGTCCGGTGACCAAACGAACCATCGCGAAATTTTTAATTCCTACACCGTCAAAAATGGCAAATTGTACCGGTTAACACCCCTTGGTTCGAAATTAGTTCTACCCAAACATTGTCGTTGGCAAATCTTACATCGGTACCATGACGATTCTGGCCATTTTGCCCTGGACAAAACTTTAGAAGCTATTCAACATCACTTTTGGTTTCCCAAAATGCGCGCTTTCGTCCGAAAGTACATCGCTGCGTGCATTCCTTGTACTTTTCATAAGTCCAAAGCTGGACGTCAACCTGGTTATCTCCATCCGATTTCCCTTTCCACACGGTCCACATTGACCATTTGGGGCCGTTCCCGAAATCAAAAGGTCACGTGTATCTTTTGCTTGTCATCGATGCCTTCACGAAATTCATTTTACTGCGACCCGTCCGTAGCACGAAAACTTCACAAGCCATCACCGAACTCAAGGAAATTTTCTCCATTTTTGGAGCACCAAACCGCTTAATCTGTGACGCGGCTACAAGTTTTACATCTCAGAAATTTAAAAAGTTTTGCCAAGCACTAGGAATTCGACAATTTGTTAATACAGTCGGCATGCCCCGCGGTAATGGCCAAATTGAGAGATACTGCCGGACGATTCTTGACAGCTTGTCCACCACTTCGAGTACTTCGCCATCAAATTGCGTCTCTGAAATAGGGAAAATCCAATTGAGCCTGAACAATACTTTGAATAAAGCTTTGAACTCAACACCTCAGGAAATACTGACTGGCTACCGTGCACCAACCGGAGATACTCCAGTTGCCACACTTTCCCAAGCCCCCTTGGTTGATGTCACACGACTGCGCGAATTAGCTACTGACCGTATGCAACGAAGACAAATTTACGATAAAACCCAATTTGACTCCAAACGTGGTGCCCCGACCGCCTACTTGCTTGGTGATTTCGTCGTCGTTCGTATCGCCAGTATAATCAGCACTGGTGATAGCAAAAAACTTTTGCCCAAATGGAAAGGACCCTTCAAGATTACCCAATGTTTACCCAATGACCGATACGAGGTCCAAAACATCAAAAATATTCGCAAGCACCGTAAATACACTGGTGTTTACGCAGTTGAACATATTAAACCTTGGTTTTCTTGCCCCGACTTTTCGCCTGAAGATTCATCTTAAACCATACTTCGTTCTCGTTTTCTTGTTTTATTTTTCAGATTTCATCATTTGTTTCGTTCAAAACTTTGCTGAATGCGCTTGGTTGTTACAATTTGTCCCAGATGTCTGTATCTAGGTCAATCAGAATCTGTCATTGATGTCTGTTGCTAGATAAATCAGAATCTGTGCGATGTCTGTTGTTTCTAGAGCAGTCAGAGTCGGAAATGTGATGTCTGTTGAACATTCAGAATCACGGAGATGGAATTATCTCGTTTGTTGTTGACATTCAGAATCTGTTAAGATGTCTGCTGTCATCACATTCCCCACACCTCTCCAAGGCTCACATACTTCATTGTATATGCCGCTTTCCTTCACCACCCTCTTTGAAATCAGGATCGCTTTGCGTGCCTGGTCTGTTCATTTTCTGTTTAGGTTACAATGGTTTTGATTTTGAGTTCGAGCTGCCGAGGACGTCAGCTAGCAGGATGGCCGTGTTGGCGGTACCCTTCGGTGCTGCTCGGGTGACGCCGGATTATGGGTCGTAACGTAAGGACCGGCCGCGAGGGACGACGGGAGCGCGTTCGGACGAGAGCGGGAGTACTGCGCCGAGTCCGTTAGGAAGCGTATCGCAGTGCGACCGATTAACCTCTAATAGTATTATAGAATATTGTTATATTGATTTGCAGTAATAAAAGCCGTTCAGTGAGAGGTGTGTCTATGTGAATTACCTACACTACCCTAGCCGTCTTAAACTAGACTTAAGAACTAAAGACGTAACGAAACAGAAATGCGGAACGGAGCTCGCCGGGGACGAGTCACGACACCAGGCGGGAACGCCGGAACGGTGTCACGGGAGGTGTAATGTAACAACTCACACGACTGGCAGGATCGCCATGTAATATAACAAGATCGTCCTTGCTACATCTTGTATTATAGGGTTTAAATGAAGGGGCAAGGGATGAGTTCAGACATCGTTTATTCAGTGTAGTTATCAGGTTGAGGGTTCGATTATCACTCTCCAGTTCGAATATTATATTAATACAAATTAGGGGAGAGCGGGTTCATTTGTAACAATTTTTGCACATGATTTTTTAAAACGTCCTATGAGAATCGAAAGTGACGTAAATTGCCCCGGCGTATAAGTATAACATACTGCTATGACCAGAAAAAATATTTTTAATTTTGGTCGCCTCATAAGCAGAAAAATAGAATAAAATTGCAGCGGGGCAGAGTGTTACAAATGTACCCGACGACGGGACAATTGTAACAAGTGGTGGGTACAAATGTGACGACGCCTTGAAAATAAAACACAATTTTTATTGAGGCCAGAAACACAAAGCGGATGGTATAGGATATGTTTAAGATTGAATATTTCATTTTAGAACATAAAAACGCATTCCAACATTGTAATAAAAATTAGAAATAAGAATTGCATTTTAAACAAAACAAACAAAACTCATAAAACACAAAACTAAACATTTATGTGGCAACTTTTCAAGATCGTGAATACACTATTCGGTTTCATCGTCGTCCTCGTCACAGTTTTGACAATAGAAAAAGTCCATGCGTAGCTTGTGGGCACATTTTTCGTGAGCCCATCCTGTACATTTGTTGCACTGAATCCATGTTTCTTTCGCGTTTTGTCCGTATGGTCGTAGACAGTACAAACAGAATGTTTCTTCGTCATTAGATAAATCTGACGAGGAATCGTTTTCACGTAGAGTTTTCTTCTTTCCACTGTCTTTCGGCTTCTTTATTCCTTCATCTTTATTTCTGAGCAGTTTTTTTCCTCGGTTCGTTTTTGGTTTCTTCTTCCTTTGTTCTTCTTCTAATCGCAGCTTTTCAGGGGAATCAGTCAAAATAGCACTATGTTTTTTTCTTCTTCTTGTCGCTTTTTTTATACCACTTGGAGCTTTTGGGAGTGGTCGAATTTGTTGAAGAACTTCGAAGGATTGGTTGACATCTTCAGAGTTATCTGGCCTACTGCTGGGACCTGGTACAGCCGTGACATCCACACTTTCGTCAGTTGCATTGTCCTTAGACACCGTTCCTACTGGGGACTCTGTCAAATTTCTGTCAGTTACAGATGAAGGCGCGAATTCTTCTGGCCCGAAAATATCCCTGTTGAAGGGCCAAATTCCACTCACTCGGAACCCATTCATTATATTTGTAGGTGTTGTCGCTTTTGGAAACGCTTCGGCTACAATCCCTGGTATGTCATAAATGGTCATTGTCTGTCCTGGATGTGATTTCATCCAATTGTCCATAGAAGTATTAAGGAAATGCTTGAAAGGACCGAAGACACCTGGATCCAAGGGCTGCAGCTTGTGTGACGTGTGTGGCGGGAACGATAAGAACACAATCCCGTTAGCTCTACAGAAGTTAATAGTTTGGACATAGAGATGCGACTCGTGATTGTCTAATAAGAGTAGAATTTTTTTCTCTGGTGTGGGTCTTACATGCTTGACAAAGTGCTTCATGAAAACTAAAAAAGTTTCTTCGTTCATCCATCCAGATCCATTTGCTTCACCGATACATCCTGGAGGACCAGAGCGTATAAAATGAGGTTTAAACTTTTTTCGGGGAAATATGAAGATGGGAGGCACTGTATTTCCAACAGCACTGACTGCTGTGCAAACAGTAGTAACTGCTCCTACTTGTTTTGTGCCTTTTACGGCAACAATTTTGTTGGGCTTTTATACGGTGGTAGCTCCTGTTTCGTCGACGTTATAAATATCAGAAGCGTCAAATTTATACTTTTCAAGAACGCTAGAAAGATTATCAAAAAATTTGTCGACATTTGGTTTATTAAAGTTTACTGCTCGTGCATAGCTTGTAACTTCCGGAGTTCTTATCGATAAATTAGGGTGTCTGCGCATGAAATTTGTAAACCAGTCCTTGCCAGCTTGTCCATTTGTCGACCATTCTGGAGGAACAGAAGTTTTGTTTCCTGTTGCGAACTGATACACCAATTTGCGAATTTCTTTGGGGGTCAATCCAAAATAAATAACTGAAGATAACCTTATATAATTCAAGAACGCTTCTTCTTGTACCTCCGTCAATACTCTTGTGTGAGGATTGTAGCCCATTTTTGGGGATTCGCCGTTCTTAATTTTTTTCATGTAGCGATTTAGTGTCACATGGCAAATGTCCAGATCTTTAGCAACTTGTCTTTCGGAGAGATTTTCCTCGATTATAAGGTGAGCTGCCCACTGCATTAATTCATTCGACGGCCCCCTGTTGGTTTTTCTTACTCTTTGGCGCGGCATTGTCTCCTTAAACAATTTTTTCATTAGCTAAACATTAGAGGTACAAATGTAACGTGTTACAATTGTACCGATTGGTGTTGTTACATTTGTACCTACACGTCATTCTTATAGTTTTATCTCGCTTACGGGAACAAGACGAAAAATAACTAAAAGATAACTATGTGGGTCTCTAGAGAAATGTTTGTGCTACACTCCAACCATATATTGTTTTTAATAAATGTTAGCAAGTAGGAGGTACGCCAAAAATAAGAAAACATTGTAATTTTACTTACTTACCTCCAAAATGATTAATCCGTTGTACCTGCTTCAGTGCACGTCGTATCGCATTCAACGTAGGGTGGATACTACTTCACAGTTATGGCTTCTCACATGCTATGTTGCCAAATTCAAAAACTTTCCTTAACCAATTTCCGGAGACTGTTACATTTGTCCCGCGTTACAATTGTACCCGCTCTCCCCTACTTACGTCGCGCAAATGCAACGTAGGTAAATTGGGAAATAGTCATGCTACCAATAGCTGACAATGGTGTTATATGTAGGTCAAGTTCAATATACTACCTATATGGTTCTATAGGGATACTACAGAGGCTTGTTACGGCCGTTCGAGATACACCCGACGGTGGCGGACTATTCGTTGTGGGATGCGCCGGGCTATTTCCGACGACGCGGAACGCAGGCTGGGGTTAGTCGAGAAGGCCTTTGACCGGGCTGTTACCGATGATCGGTTAGTAAATTAAAGACCGGACTGGACTGGCTGGAACTTAGGATTAGGGGAGAGGGGGGCAGGTTCAACCATGGGGCACATACAACCAATTGTCATAATTCCTCTACTAATTGAATTTACCGCGCGCAAAAATGAGGCAATATTTGTTGCACCCCACCACGTTCGTCAGTGTAATATGTTGGGCGGCCGTGAGCTGTGTGCTTCGAAAAAAAACAATTTGTTAATCTACCTAAAAATCGTGAGTATTTCACATTTTCCATTTTGTAATTTTGGAGCATTTGCATGATCTAATTCAAACGCGATGTGCAACGTTCGATTACGGTATCATTGAGAATTGATTACCCCAGGTACTCCTAACCTACAAATATCAAGGGTTTATTTGAGTGCCTTAATTCCTGGGAAATGTCTGCTGGGGCACATTCAACCTTGCATGGGTGGGGCAGGTTCAACCAGTGGTTGAATGTGCCCCACCATCGTATCAGATGGCTATTTTATAATGATTAAAAAAAAAATGTTCCAGATGGTGCGAAATTACAAGAAAAAAACCAATAGAGCCGACATCAACGAAGGTGACATGAAAAATGCCATCAGGGATGTATTGGTTAACAATCAATCGGAAAGGGTTGCTGCTAGAAATTTTAATGTCAAACGTGATACGTTACGCTCCAGGATACAGAGGCTGAAACTAATACACTCCCCGGAAGGACTAGCAAGATTATATAATGACGACTCCGGGAATGAGAGTAGCGACGGCGAATCACGAAAGTATTCGAGTAAATATACTGTGTCCCAGGTTTTCACACAAAAACAAGAAGACGAACTGGTTAAATACATCAAAACCTCTTCTGACATGAACTACGGTCTCAGTTATAGCCAGATTAGAGTATTAGCTTACGATTATGCTCGTAATCTGACTGATTGTAAGTTTCCAGACAAATGGGATTCAAATAAGAAAGCTGGCATAGACTGGTTGAAATCACTCATGAGAAGAAATAAAGACACCATTTCTCTACGAAAGCCTGAAAATACTAGTTTAGCAAGAGCTACCGGTTTCAACAAAACAAGTGTATCAGAATTCTTCGGCAATTATATCGAAGTTATCCAAAGATACAATTTCAAGCCAGAACAAATCTTCAACATCGATGAAACAGGTGTGACTACTGTCTTAAATCCAGTTAAAATAGTGTCAACTAAAGGAAAGAAACAAGTTAGTATTGCTGCTTCTGCGGAACGGGGTGAACTCACTACATTCGTAGGAATTATAAATGCACTTGGTCACGCGCTACTCCCGGTTTATGTGTTTCCAAGAGTGCGGCATCCTGATGAATATCTGACTGGTGCTCCAACTTCTAGCATAGCATTGGGGAATCGTAGTGGTTGGATGACTGGTGACTTATTCCCTACGGTTTTGGACCACATTCAAAGACAAACCAACTGCTCGAAAGAGAAGAAAATCCTTCTTCTTTTGGATAATCATGAATCACACACCACCGTAAAAGCTATAAACTTTTGTCGCGAAAATGGAATTGTCATACTTTCATTTCCCCCGCACACATCCCACAAGTTGCAGCCCCTGGATGTGGGAGTTTATGGACCATTCAAAAGATACTGCTCTGTTGCTTTCAACGACTGGATGACTTCCAATCCAGGCAAGACAATTACCATCAAACAAATAGCTATGCTAACCAAAACTGCATTTCAATCTGCATTCACACAAAATAATATAACAAAATCTTTCGAAAAACCTGGTTTGTGGCCGGTCAATAGATTGGCATTTACGGATGAAGAATTTTCACCTAGTTATGCAGACAAGCCTAATGAAGACAGGTTCGGTGACAGATTAATGCTTGACGACCAATCCTCAAAAACCTCAACTCATCCTACTGATAGAAACAACTCAGGGCATGTTGAGCCATCAGCATCACATGTTGAAGTTCCATCAACCTCTCATGCTGAAATTACACCTACTTCTCAAGCTGACATTCCATCACATGTTGAAATTACAACGCCTTTACATGCTGACATCCCATCATCTTCTCATGCTAAATTTACCAAAGGTATACCTCAACTTCGTATTGAAAAATACATTAAGATTAACGCATTTGTCATTCTAGGAGCGGTATCCAAGTCATCTAGTTCCACGACACCTATTTCTCCAGTCACACCAGAGTCCGTCAGACCATATCCTAGGCCGTGTCTGAGAAAGCAAAATAAGGGAAGTAATCGTAAAGGGAAAACTAGAATTTACACAGACAGTCCGGAGAAAGATCGATTGGAACAAATTGCAAAAGAGAAGGAGGCACGTCGAACAAAGCAGGAAGAACGCAAAAAACGAAGTATAACCAAGAAACTGTTTCCAAAACCTGCGAAAAAACCAAAAGTTACCAAAATATCTGAAGAATTGACTTCAAATTCTTCAGCCACAGATGAGTCATTAGTTCTAGAGTCTGACGAAGTAAGTGATGAATTTATGGAAGATGATTCGATCCAATTGCTGAATGATGAGGACACCATAAAAGAAAACGATTACCCTTTGGTCAAATTCCCCAGTAAAAATAACGACGTTTTCTTTGTTAGTAAAGTAATAGAAGTTGTAAGTGCTGAGGAATTTATGGTCAAATTTTTGCGCCGCAAGTCCTTGGGCTATAATTTCTCTTATCCCGTGGTGGATGACATATCAACAGTTGATCGAGAGAACATCGTTCTTAAATTACCTGCCCCGAGTTCAGCTAAGACAGCTAGAACGGCTTCATTATTGTCTTTCAAAGTAAATCTTTCGATTTATAACATTAAATAAAGATAATCAAAAATTATTTTTAATATTTTTATATAATCATCATAATCGTTTATAATAATTCTAATAAATTATTTTCACGTTTATTTTATTTATTCTCGCCTTGAATCCTCTGGTTTAATCTGCCCCACTGTTAGGTTGAATCTACCCCAGTGGAGGGGCAGATACAACCGATTGTAACTTTTTTTTAAATGATAAAAATTTTGCTGAATTTTGAATAAATTGTGTTTTTATTTGGATTATTATCAGAGTAAATACTCATACTTTACAATCCACCATAAATCATCATAATCATTTCAAATTAGTGGCGATTATATCAATTAATGTAAAAAGTGGTTGAACCTGCCCCCCTCTCCCCTACTGAGCTATTTCCGACAGCGGAGAACAGGCGGGAAATCTGACTCAAGCGTCTAACCTAGACTCGCGAAACCGGAACGGGGGCGGCCTTTTATAGCCTCGGAGGCGGGAGAGGGAATCGAACATTCTAGAACAAACAGTGACGACAGAAGTGATAAGGAATTGGCGGCAAAACAAGGCGAGAGCGAACTTTAAGTGACGGCGCTCGGGGAGCGTCGTTACAGTAGATGCGCTAAGTAGAATGTATTTATCAGATAATAATGATGAAGAGGAACTGATCCAAAATTGTCCAGAAACATCGAATACGGACGAAATAGTAGCTAGTAACGTAAAGATTGTTACCGGAGAACTGTTTTTGGCGCCAGAGTCTCACGCATTGGCACACTGCGTTTCCCAAGATCTGATGATGGGCGCAGGAATTGGCAAAGAGTTCAGGGCAAGATTCGGACGTGTAGAAGAGTTAAAACAACAAAATGAGGATATAGGGGAAATCGCTACGTTAGCTCTACCAGAGCGGAATATTTACTATCTAGTAACGAAAGGCACATACTGTAATAAACCTAGCTGTGATTCGATTTGGAGAGTGCTCCAACGTTTGGCACCAATTTGTGTCGATAACGGTGACACGCACCTGGCCATGCCAAAAATCGCATGTGGACTGGTCGCGTTAGATTGTAAAATCGTATACCAGCTAATCCAACGAGCGTTCATAAATGAGAATGACGGTAACTATTATTGTATAGACAAACTAAACTCCGCTCGTGTTATCACGAATAAGGAAATCGGCGGGCATTGAACCAGATCGCGGGTGTCTAATCAGCACAGTATTGAAAATAAATAGAAATATGCCAAGTAGACATCCGGTGGATCTAAGCTAATCGCCGATGAACGAGTTCACCGAGAGTCTCGTCAGGGCCTCGGCCTGACAAGGACGTTGCAGTTGTCGCTCCCCTGAAAGCACATCCCCTGACGTCACCAACCCCTAAACTCGACCTTTTGAGCATTATTACCCTCTAACCACACCCATAACGTGATATGGTGGAGGCGCCTAGTTTCGGCCGGGTCTCGTGTGAAAGTAGTGGAGTGAGTACCGAAAAACTGAGAAAAGAGAGAAGTGTGGAATACCAGGAGATTTCCGCGCCCGTGATTAGCCAACTCGGTGCGAGGAAGTCGGCCCCAAGTCAAGACCGCAATTCAGAATTTGACGATGTTGGTGAAGCAAATGAAGATGAAATAATGAAGTTTTGAGATGAAAATTATGATTTGGAGTTGATGAAAATGATAATGAGATGAAATGAAGAGAATTGAGGAACCCTTAAGAAGGTCGGGGTAGTTTCACTTGAAGCTGGGAGAGGACCGGGTCAAAAGGAGTGTGCCCTGGAATACCCTTGGCCTGGTTTCGTGGGGTTGCTGACAGAAGAAGACTTGATAAACGCATAATTGAAGGGGCCCATGCCCGGGGACTAGCCACCCCTGGGGTGGTTACTAACCGATGGGGTGGACCTTTGCGTTCGAATTCTGAGTTGCGAGCGGTCGTTTTGTTGAGAGTGGTGGGAGAAATTTCAAAAAGTGAAAAAAGAGAAGGAACGAATTCGGGAAAGCTAAAAGAAGAGAAGAACGATTTGGGTGAAAAGGGTGACACTCAGGGACAACGTGAGCCGGGAGGGGAGGAAGCGAAAAGTGCGAGTCGCGGAAAAGTTGTGTTAGAAAAAGTGTAAGAATGTGAATAAAGAGAAGTGAGAGCAGAGAACGGTGAAAGTGTGCAGTGATGGAGGAACGGAGAAAAATTTAGATTTAAGGAGTGAATGCATAGATTAATTGTAGTGGTTATTGATTTTTGGTTTGGGTAATGAATAATGTTGAGTGTGGTTTGATTTTTTGTGACAGCATGCTTAGTAAAATGTTAATAATTGTGTACTGATAAGTAGTCGGATGTAATTGTGATTAGTTGTAATTTTTTTTCTTAGTTTCTGAATATTGGAATTTGTGTTTTACTGGTTTTGGTTAAGATTTTTGTTTTTGTTCAATGTAAATGTTAATGTCCTGGTTTTGGATATTTTGATTTTAAGTTTTTGTTTCTTTTTTTAATGTAAATGTGTTTTTTATGTGTAATATGGAATTTCTGTAGTCTTTTTGTTGTTTTGAAAATAAATTGGAATTAGACGTCGGGGCGACGTCTTGGCGGAAAGGGGCATATCACGAATAAGAAAATCGGCGGGCATTGAACTAGATCGCGGGTGTCTAATCAGCACTTGCGCAGTATTGGAAATAAATAGAAATATGCCAAGTAGACATCCGGTGGATCTAAGGTGATCGCCGATGAACGAGTTCACCGAGAGTCTCGTCAGAGCCTCGGGCCTCGTCACCCATAAAGTGATAGTGTTAATATAATTTCAATTGAACCACCTTACACGCCCGTATGGGATCGCACCGAAATTAAAAACAAACAATTGGAAGGCCATCGAAGCACAGCTAGAAGAAAACGCTGACGCTGAAATCGGATACTTTCTTGATAACGACAGAATACTATACAAGGTCGACCCGAAAGGCCGAACAGATAAATTAGTAGTACCAAGGTCTTACGTTGCTAAAGCAATGAAGGACTCAGCAGGTCACCCAGGGCAAGCCAAAACCCTAGCCTATATTCAGTGAACCCTTTACTGGCCGAACATGCGAAACGAAATTTTTAAATTTTGTAATCGAAGAAAAACATCTCCGCATTTTAAGAAAGCACCTTTGCAAACATTTCCCGAGATCTTAGAACCTTTTGAGCGTACAGCTGTGGCGGTACCTGCCCGCACGTTCAACAAGACGCTTATGGACGTCGCAATGGAGATGAAATAATAAAATTAATATATTTTTTATATTGATACACGCGTGTGTCAAGTTCAATTAAATTATACTTTTACATCTTCTATCTTCAATCTATTTATTATGGAGGCACCCTCCATAATTTGGTGACCCCGACAAGCGAACAAGCAAATAACAGTTTTGAAAAACTTTACGAAAAATGGCAGACTTTCAAAAACCTTCTTTTGGACGCGACCCTTCGAAATTTGGAACTTCAGAGAGCTTATCCCGAGGTTAGTCAAATTGTCAAGCTGCAGAGCGGAGCAACTGGCCGTGATTTGCGCCGACCCCAAGCCGCCCAGCGTCAGGACACGACGTTTACCGTTGAATTGGACTCGTCCCCAACGATTTTCGAGTTTCTCCATGTTCAAGGTTGAGCTAAAACATGGTCGCACTTCGACCACTCCACGTCCCTCATATCTCCTGCAACTTTATCACAGAAGACGTCCCACTCAGGTTAAAAAGCAAGGGAACGACCAAGATTCGTTACTTGTTTGGAGTTTTCCAAAATTGTTCCGGAAAGAAGCAAGCTCAAGAATGTACCACGCCAAATTTTCACACTACTGCAATCTCCGAAATTACGCGCTTGTGCTAATCAGGATATTTGAACCGAAGAACCATCCGATCCGTTGCCTTAGCCAGAACGGTGATTGGGAATTCGCATATTCCGCACCTGAATTTTTCGAGTTCCGAGACCGACGCGGTCTCTGATGGGGAAGTAGTGTGGCGGTACCTGCCCGCACGTTCAACGAGACGCCTATGGACATAAATATCTATTATGTACTGTACGTTTTAAAAATTTAGCCTCTTTTGGTCCGGGGACAGAATAGGCCAAAAGTGGTTACTGCTTGGGGTAGGAATCCCCTAAAGAACTGTTGTCTGTCTAATGTTTGTAATATCTCTGTTTTGGTGCGCTTTACGCGTCTTCTGTCCTATCTGTTCTTATCGGCCAGCAATAATTTCGGTTCCTGGCCAACGGAGACACCTGTCCGGCGGTGGCCAAATTTCTCTCTTTTCTTATCTTTTATCTTTCGTCATCGGTCATTCTCCGATTGGTCAAATTTGTCGCGTCTTTCTAAATTTTTGGTGATCTGGGGGGTGCGCCATTTCTGGTCACTTGGGTGCCAGTGCTGTGAGGGAAAACATGTCCTTCAATCTTTCTGTCTCGTAAGTCTTTTCTTTTTTCTTTTGGTACTTTTCCCTTACTTTCCTCTTTAGCCCTCACAGTACAGCCCCAACGTCGCCAATTTGGCGTCCCGGCCAATACCGCTTTTCACCGTTTTCCGCCCACTACCGCTCCATGAGGAGGATATGATGGTTGGGGCTGGATTTTTCCACCATAATTTTCGTTATCGTCATCTCGCCTGTCGACCAGGATTTTTCGCCGATTTTCTCTACTGACTCCAGCTGCCGATAAGGTCAGATGTATCGTACCTCTTTCCGCTCTTTTTCAACATTTCGTTTTTCATCAACAAATCACGACGGCTCGTTAGTGCCGTTAAACCTACATAATTTTCGCTTTATTCAATTTAATATAACGTTTATGATATTCATCTCAATTTCAAATGTTTCAAGTTCAACTTTTTACATTTCATCAAATTTTGTTATCAGCACTTTTTGCTCGACACAGGTGTAGCCAAAAACACCTGGTCGCTTCAACTGTAATTTTTACTTCCAATATTTTCCCCTTAATTTATTACTTATCATTCCATAATTTTTTTGTGCTGCCGACTGTTTGGCAAAGTTATTGCATTGTTGTTGTTTGCTTTTACCACCACTGTATTTCAGATTATGTCGCTCTTAGTTTTAAGTTTTCTTAGTCTCGACTTTTGCGCAATCGATCGATAATTTTTGTTAAATATGTTTTCATTCATGTCTACTTTACATAAACAGTAATATTTTCACTCTGCCAATTTTTAACTCCTTAATATTTTTGAATTTTGCTTTTCGCATTTTTTTTTTTCTCATTCTTGTTTTCTGCTTCTTTATTTCTGAATGTTGAATATATGTTTTAATGTAGACCATTTGAGAGTTTTTCCTGGTCCTTCCTTTTTCTAAACTCTCTGGCGCCCGCAAGTGGTTTATTTATCAGTGGTAAGCAACAGAACCTACGCCCGCTCTCCAACGTCCAACTGAGAGTCGTTCGCAGTGTAATCGCCACTCAAAATTACGTTACAGTACCTAGGTTATTACGTAGATAATTCCGCCCTCCGAGGGCGACGAGATTACAAGCCCCCGAGGGCTTCCGGCCCGAAAGCTTGTAAGTCGCCCGAGGGCATAGACATCAAGTAATAACCGTGGTGCATACAATATTTTATCTTTCACTCTGGTATTTTCTTTCGAATTAAAAAAATCGAAAACACCGGAATTTACAATTTTTAATAGACGGCTTTGTTTGACAAATTTCTATGACGTTGAGGGGTTTGTTCATGTCAGTTGATGTCAGTGTCAGTGTCACGTGAAAAGTGAGAAGAATTATTGTGAAGCTTTTTATGGAAAAATACACGGGCCACTGTCCTGTTGCATCAGGATTCAAGTATTTTCTTATCTGTACTCTTAAACTTCAGTATTAAAAATTAATCAGACAGATCGGTTTTTACTCATTAAATATGCGGGCTTGTTTATATATCTGTAAGCACAGTAAAAAAAATAGCAAATTACAGTCAAGTGAAAAATAAAAATTATTCTATATTTTTCATATTTATACACGCGTGTGTCAAGTTCTATTAAATTATACTTTTACATCTTCTATCTTCAATTCTAATTATTATGGAGGCATCCTCCATACAGCAATGCATATTGTAGGACCCTTGGTGACATCTTCAAATGGAAATAAATATCTACACACATTTCAAGATCGCTTTAGTAAATACCCGGAAGCCATCCCGAAACCAGATCAAACGACCGAGACTGTTGCGCGGGCATTTGTTACTGTCGTCACGGAACACCCAAGCAACTTATTACCGATAAAGGTACTAATTTCCTATAGCGAATGTTCAGGAAAGTATGTCGACTATTAGGAATAGGAAGATCAACTACGACACCTTTTCACCTTGCTTCTAATGGACTTACCGAGAGAAGTCACCGAGTCTTTAAGGATATTCTCTCACGCTACGTGTCAAATACACAAGTAGACTGGGACCGCTGGATCCATTTGTCTCGTAAGCATACCGTACCTCAATTCACAGCGCTACTGGATTAGGTCCATATTTTCAGATACATGGACGTGACGCCGTTCTTCCGTTGGATAATATTCTTCAGGCAAATGTTCAAAAATATGACTTTGATGACCCTACGTCTAGGATTGGTATTCCGAAATAATTAGTCATACCATGGAACGGACCTTTTCGGATAATAAGGGCCAGTAACATATAAAATTCGTAATGTAGGTAAGCGAAAGGATCAAGTAGTTCATATTAACAGATTAAAACCGTTCACTTGCCAAGATACTACTGAACAATGTATTCTACCAAACGATACAAATTCACCTATAATTTTAGAAGGAGAAGAAAAACCGGAAGCAGACCTAGAGACAGTAGCTGAACCAATCGTACCCGTGGAACAAGCTACCCAACAGTTGATAAACTTTTTGCCGCTTTTACCTTTACAGAACCCCGTGGCCAAGAAGATGGCGTTGAATTAGTAGAAGAAGTTTCAGAAGAGCGTGTGGAACAACCTACAGTAACTGATTGGAGAGAAACTCCGCGTAGATCAAATCGGGAAAGTAGGCCACCAATAAAATTAAATCTTTATAATATAATATTAAATACACGCCCCTCATTAAATTCGTTTGTGACTCTTTGATTTACGAAAGTCTTCCTTTTTGGTCCAAAGCTTCCCGTTTCTCTTAATTTGGAGACAAGTCGTTGAAAAATCTTCCTTTCCGGGTGTCGTCGTCCCGGAAATCTCTGGGCGTAGAGCAATACGGCTGCTGCATGGTCTTGACGGCATTCACCAAATATCAGGATCATATCCGTTTTTTCTTGATTGGAAAATCGCAGCGGCATGATGCGTACATGAATCGACTTAAAAGCGACGACCAGAAAGACAACGATGAACGATAAACAGCAGAAGAACAAGTACGAGATACGGCCGTGGTATAATAATGATGTAACGCACAGATATGACGATCGAATTTTTATTAATTAATTACCAGTGGAATAGCGGCGGTCTTAACACGAAGAAGATTTGTCTAAGACTAAATATTAAAAATGCATATTCAGACTGCATCAGTTTGTCCTTCGGTAGGTTAGATAATCTCAAGTACCACAAAGGTTTCAGACCATGTGTAAACATTCACATATTTTGGTTTTCTTAAAACTAAGATAAGTTAAGAGTAGTTTTTGTCACATGTGAATTTGGGTTAATTCATCCAACGTACAAGGCAAAAGCTTCGGATTAACTAATACTTTCATCATAATAAGACTCGAGAAGTGCAGAGAATTTACAGAAATGCGTTCCTGCATCAATAAAACCCTAAAACCTTATTGCTATTAGTGGCGAAATTCAGTCCGGACCGGACCATCTGTTTTCTGCCCGAAATTGCAATTAGATAATCCTTATCCTGCCTTGGCACTACATTTTGATTTTTCTTCAAATCGCGACATGCAGAGTCTCAATACTCTTTGTCATTATTTATTGTGATGGTTACTGAAATGGTAATTATGATTTGAAATAAAATTCACGCGTTGTAAAGATTTATTGATCGCACGATTTAATGCAGGCAAAGATGTTGAAATGTGTATTACATGCTGCCTTTAAGCGCATTTTCACGTCGAGTGTAATGCAAGGGTGCGGCGTGCTTTACGATGGGTTTCAGTCCTGAACACGTCAACGCTTCTGTGATTTTTGGTTTCGCAGACACAATAAGAGATAAACTTTCATAATTAATTGTAAGCTTATTAATTGAAATTTTTGAAATCGGAAATCACTGCCTAATCAGGTTTTTTCTTTTGTATCCAATGGTATAAATAAAATGGTACCCTTATAATGGAAGTTGAATGCTTCTGGCGTCCCGACGCTTTATTTTTCGACTAAAAAATTCCCTGATTTTTCTACAGCTACCTCTCAGTATCCCACGCGCATACTGCTTTTCTGGAAACATTAGCTCTGGTAGTTTTTTCAGGAAAAAATTGGCCATAATCGATGGGACACCCTGTACAACGATCGGAAATCCACTGGCAAATGGTCAAATCATGCCTGATAGAAATCACCCAAACAATAATGCACTGCGGTATGCACAGTCACTCGTTCATGGTGGACAGAGGACTATCATCTTACATTGTGAAACTTGGACTAACCGAATGCCAAACCACTCATCGTTATCGAACAGTGAAAATTTTCAATCATCACATTGGAAACTTGGTTATCAATGGAACCACCTCTACATCTGTAACGATTTTGGGATCGTTAACTACTAATGGCACATGTCGAAAATGGACGGACCTGACACGATATAACAGTAACAGCTGATATTAAAGTAACTCCTTAACAATATAACACACAAGTTAAGCTGGACCAAAATGAAATTAGCTTATTTGGCGGGCTAGCTTGCCCTTACCTTAAACAATACTCCATGGATTCAATCTACGGCGAAACCACCTGGGAACTGAGTACCACTGGTAACAAATGCGAAGCCCACGTTTCAATTTTATACGAGGGCATAGTAACCTGGATCACAACGAATTAATCTCACGATCGAATTCTAGTAGTGGAATCCGAAGATGAAGTATTTGCGCTATCAGTAATCAAGCCGACGCCGTTGTGCTCACTACGTGTGGGACAGACTGAACACCCCAAAATTGTTGTCCTGGATTTGACAAATGAGCAACCAATCAAAAACCTGAAGTCCAATGAATCTCCAGAAGTTAATTTACTATCGTATATAAATAGTAAATTCATGTATATTGAACAAGCCTATAAACGTGCTTTACAAACGTTATACGTGGATACCCTTCAAAGGCGATGCGAAGTTCGGCGAGAAGTGATGCGAAATCAACTGTTCTTGGCCCAACTGTCCCCAAACACGGTGGGCTATATTATCAAAAAACAACAAGACTACGTCGGAAGAGTCTTAGGAGAGGCTCTCTATTTAATGGAATGTACGCCGAAACCAGCGCTAATTCGAAGAAGTGAAAAGTGCTATAACGAACTTCTAATTATAATCGATAATTCTTCTAAATTTATGGCCCCTATTACGCACATTGTCCAAAATCACGCGGAGGAAGTTGATTGCAACACCCTTACGCCACCATTATATCATATCAACGGTGAATGGGTAGGGCTAATACCTACCCCAATCAAGCGCGACGAACCCGTATTACTTGGAACTAACACGGAAGAAAAGCTAGTAGGCAGTCCAATTCAACCCCTTGGGAACGGCGGCCTCGACACTCAACCTGAAGTAGAGAAAAGTCAAAGGACCCTGACCTTCGGTATTGAACGGCAGGTGGTCACGAATATAATCGCTCGAAGATTCTCTGGCTTCGAAACAGATAATCAAGGATATAACCTGGTCCAATTATTCGATGCAGCTCAAATGAAGAATCTGGCACGATCGACCCTACAGTACGTCTGGGGCTGGTTTACTGACATCGGCATGGTAACAAGTGGACTTATTGGATTTACTTAGAATTCCAGCTACTGAAATCTTACATCGGTGTTGCCCTCAACAAATGGCAACTATACAGCGTGTTTCAGGAAGAAAGGTCCAGGTTTTCAGGATGTACTCCCTGAGTGATTCCCAACAAAATTTCTTAGTAAACATATATCCGTAAACGCCAAATAGATACAGGGTGTCACAATTAATACTCCCACTATGTTTTTCAGATACGGGAACACCTAAATCCGTAAAAAGTTTCAAACGAAAAAGAGAGCCTTTGATATCAGCTTTCAGAAAAAATGTTGTCGACTCTTGTATCTTTAATAGTTCCAAGGATATCGCGATTTTGCTGCAGCTGGTCGGAGGACAAAAAACTGATATTTCAAAATTTCAACAAAATTTTTCGGGTAAAAAAGATTGTTACGGTTCGTTTTCGACGACCGTACCATTTTCGGCAGATTTCCTGAAAATAGCGTACTTGCGATCTCTGTTTACTTTTCTTATCTCAAATCTACTTAACCTATTCTTCACTTTCGGACTCTCCGGTATTCTGGGACCTACGGGACGACAAATAGTAGACAATCGTGAATTCTATCGTTTTATTACTCACATACCTTGATCATAACATTCTGTTAATTAACTAATTGGTTTCATGGATCGATATTATTGATTGTTTACTTGCTGTCAAATCACCCGTCACTTGTCAATCAAAGGTACCAATACCTGGATTTATCGCCAAATTACCTAGAAGTTTGCCTGTCTCTCTCGCGTTTCCGGTCTTCTCTGTCCGCGTCATCTTCGAATTTCCAACCCTTCTTAGTGCCCTTTTGGCGTACCATCCACCCTTTTTCTTGGGCCTCGCACAGAGATTCGAATAGGCCATACCGACTTCTGGGTAGTACTGAACTTGGGGACGCGTCTGAGGGTGTCTTGTCATCTTCGCAGCCCTTCGCGATATTTTCCCTCGCATTTCAACAATGACATCGCGGGCGTGACGACACCCACTAGAGCATTTCTTTCGACCCTTTTTGCTGAGGCTACTTTTGATGACGATTTCCGGTTTGTTACGTTACGCCATTGCTGGTACCGTTTCGACTCTCGTGTGTTTCGCGTGATAATCCAGTTTCATCCCTTCGAATTTGAGGAAATTCTATAATTTCTTATCGTATTTCTGCGTAACGACTACCGTATCTTCCGAATCGTGCAGAAATATCACCGAAGTGGGAATTTTAGCAGAATTAATCGCACACGACCTAAAGGGCTGAAACCCCTTTAGCCACCCTAGGCCATACACCATCCACGGGTAAAAACAGCCGACGATCATCCCTTCGGGGCGAAGTCTTAAACCTCCTTTCCATATCTTTTAGGCCTTTTTCTTTTTGGTGTACCGTTTGTCAACTTGGAAATCGGGGGCTTCTGAAGCTCCGTGGAAGTCCACCTTTGACCCTTTCGAACTCGTTGGAGCGCCCGTTTGTCGCCTCCGGCTGCCAGACGTTCGACGTTCGACATTTGGCTCAACGGACTCGGGGTGCGGTCACACTTTTCACCGGCGAAGCCACAGGGCGTAGGGCGCGACCCGTCCACGAAGGACCTACCACCGGCACAACCCAGCGTACAAGCTAGGTGTCCCCTTTTTCCCCAAACCCATTCGCGTAATTGTGCATGTCGTAGCAATCAAATAAGCCGCTTATTTTGCGCCCATATAATTTATTATCTCATTATCGTATTGCCTTAATTATTATCGTCTCCCAGTGTAAACCTACGTATACGTATACCGGGGTAATTATTTAATCGTTGTCAATGACCATAACATAACAACTTTCAGCCCAATATATTGGGGCTTCAATTAATTAATCAATTTACTTACGATGCGGTTATCGCCTCACTTTTCCTGTTGAATTTCCCGTTTCGTATAACCTAAACCAACTTCCAGTCTCAAGACCTTCAGGCTTAATTAATAAAACGGGTGGCGCCCTTACCATAGAGCTTTCTCTTTCTTTTACTCACCCCCATCACCGACTGAGCTGGTGAGCAGCCCGGACTGGACGTCACGGCCAATTTTGGCGGTGACAAATTGGCGCCCAACGTGAGTTTGTTGTTCTGTTTTGAAGCGGGTTTTCCCCCGGTTTGTGTTTAGGTTCTCCCCGCTTTGCTTTTTTTTTTGAAGGGGGTAAATACTCCTCACGTCGTTAGCCGCAATAACCTACCAATTACCGGATTAATAATAATCTTAATTATTATTTAATTTTTTTTTGTTTTTTTGTTGTGTTTGCTCGTGTTATCTGGGTTTTGCTTATCGCGAATAATCGGCTACGCTTGGGATTTCTTTGTTCTTATTCGTATTGCCTTGTTTCTCTCCTAGAAGTAGGCGAGGATTTATTCAATATTTTCTTCTTTTTTTTTTGAGTTTCTGTTATCTTTCTTTGTTGTTATCCCCCTTGGATTACCGCAATGGATGTTTATCGGTTGCTTAGCGACGAATTAACCCACGAATTGTTGATTCTGGGTGCACCTATCGGAAGGACGGTAGCAGAAAAGCGTTCGTGTCTCCAGGAGCTTGTGCTGTCGGAGCGGTATACCGGGGCGTCCCGGGTTGTTTCGTCAATCGAGCTAGACCCTACTACTGAGCTTGGCATTTGCGCGAGCAAGCTCGTTGAGTTGTCCGGAGACATTCAGAGCTTGGATCGTAATAATTTGCGCAACGAGCGTCGACGCATTGAGGCAAGGTTGCTGCACGTCCAGCAGCGTTTGCAGCGCATCCGAGGACGAGCGCATTATTCGGGATCGCGACGAGCGGGTTTATTTGGCGGCCGAATGTTTGCGGGAGCTGGATTGCGTCTGCGCACCCCCGGTGGGGACTGAGACGGGACAGATGGGTCGCGACCTTGCCGCGGGGCCCGCGAACCCACAGCGATCACTTTTGGACGAGCCGAACGTTTTCTTGCCTCCGGAGACGCCACCGTCACGGGGCGCGTTTCTTGTGGACGTACCACCACCGCCGTCGCATCCGCCCAGTGGGCCGCCCACCCGCGACCCGTTGCGGGACGAGTCGCGCTTTAATCGGTTGATGGATAGGGCGGAAGAAATGTTGACCATTTCCACCCGGTTGACTGAACGGCTCGCGGAATACACGCGCGGTACTTTCGATAACACGATCGGTCTTTCTTCCACTCGCCACCCCGCCGAACCTCAACCACGAAATTATGTACCGGTCAGTAAGTGGAATCTTACCTATGATGGCCGCTCTAGCGTCTCGGCTTTCCTGGAGCGTGTTGAGGAACTGCGCCACGCTCGCGGCTATACTCGCCATCAGCTGTTCCAGAGTGCCGTTGAGATTTTTGCCGGGGATGAGCTACTTTGGTATCGCCGCGTGCGTCACGGTATTAGCGACTGGGGCGAGTTGGTCACAGCGCTTCGTGTCGAGTTTCGCCCGCCTGACTACGACACCGAGTTGTGGGAGGAGATTCGCGCCCGGAAACAACACCCGATGGAGCGCACCGGTACTTACATCTCCGTGATGGAGAATTTGTTTGGCCGTCTGAGTGAAAGGCCCGTTGAGGCGATTCGGCTTTCCACTATCCGACGGAATTTGCACCCGAGGTTTGCCGTACCGTTGGCCTTGCAGTCGATTTTTACCGTCGACGACTTGGCTCGGCTCTGTAGGGTCGTGGAGGAGGCCGCCCTTGCGGCGCAAAAATATCAGGTACCGCCGGCTAATACTAGCTTCTTATTGGAGCCGGATTTAGCATATAAGCGCCCGAGCGCGCGCGCTCCCGCAGCCGCACTCGCGAGTCTCGACCCCTTTGGCGCCCCTGCTGCGTCCGACGATCTTTTGTCGTTGGATCCATTTGAGCCGGCTTCTCCTCTGCGCCAGGCGACCACGTCCGCAATATCCCCGCCTACGTGCTGGAATTGTTCAGAGCCGGGGCACACATTTTCGAAGTGTACAGTCACTCCGCGTGCACGTTTTTGTTACCGCTGCGGTATGCCCAATGTGACTCGCCCCGGGTGTCCTCGGTGTTCGGGAAACGAGCGGCCGAGTCGCCGGTAGACCGCCCGACTGACTCCGGAAGTAAGACGGTTGATGAAACGTTGCGACCGCCGACACCCTCGGTTAATTATTTGCTGTCGCACCGTCCTGGAGATTTTCGCCCACATTTAAAAATCTCCGTACTCGGTCATAGTTTTATTTCGCTGTTAGACTCCGGTGCCTCCAAGACCGTTTTGGGGGGTAAAGCCTGGAATGTCCTTCGGTCTTGTTGCACTTTGCAACCTACAACTTTCACACGGTGTGAGGTTGCTAACGGTATGTCTTGTGACGTCATTGGTTCTGTTGATGTGCCGATCAATGTAGCGGATCGTATACGCGTGGTCAGCGCTTTTGTTGTCCCACAGATGCCTCATGGTATTATCTTGGGTGTGGACTTCTGGCGGGTAATGGAAATTATCCCCGATCTCAGTACCGGTCACTGGACGTTTCGAGAAGAGTCGGACACCGACGTACGCGTGAGCGCTATACAGCCGCTCGAAACGTTAACCCCTGAACAGCGCAGTCGTCTCGATGCGATTGTAGCCGCGGGGTTCGCTTTGACTGGGGAGGGTCTGGGGCGAACTACGCTTGTCAAGCACGTCATCACGACTGACTCGCCCCCTATTAAGCAGAGGCATTACCCCATGTCCCCCGCGTTGCGGAAACTAGTCGATACCGAACTCGATAAGATGCTCGAGTTGGGGGTTGTCGAACCGTCCGACTCCGCCTGGTCTTCACCGATCGTGATGGTGAAGAAGAAGGACGGCTCGATGCGGTTCTGTGTCGATTTTCGCGCCCTCAATAAGGTTAGCAAACCTGACGCGTATCCACTCCCGTTCATTTCGTCGACAGTCGACAAACTACGCGACGCCCGGTTCTTGACGACGCTGGACATAAAGTCCGCGTATTGGCGCATCCCTCTTTCCGAAGCGTCTAAACAGTGCACCGCTTTTACTGTACCCGGCCGAGGCCTTTTCCATTTTGTTTGTATGCCGTTCGGGCTGCATAATGCGCCGGCCACCTGGCAACGATTAATCGATCGGGTCATTGGCGCGGACTTGGAGCCATATTGCTTTGTATACCTCGACGACATCATAATTTGCACCCCCACTGTGGAGAAGCACGAGGGGGTATTGCGAGAGGTGTTTACTCGATTGGCAAGGGCTGGCCTAAAACTCAGCCGGGATAAGTGCCAAATTTGCAAGCCCGAGCTGCGTTACCTGGGGTACATGGTGAATGCCAACGGTCTCCTCGTTGACCCTGAAAAGGTTCGCGCAATTTTGGACATTCCCCCGCCGCGAAATGAGTCGGAGGTTCGTCGCGTGGTCGGTCTGGCCTCGTGGTATCGTCGGTTCGTCCCCAACTTCGCGACGTTAGTGTCTCCGATGACCGCACTGCTCCGCAAAGGCACCGCTTTTGTGTGGAACGAGGCGTGCGACGAGGCCCTTAAGGCAGTTAAACAAAATTTGGTTTCGGCACCCATCTTATCGTGTCCTAATTACGATTTACCTTTCGTCGTACAAACCGATGCCTCCGACTACGGGTTGGGTGCAGTCCCCTACCAGCAACATCCGGACGGTGATGAGCGTGTTATCTGTTACATAAGTCGATCCTTGACACCGGCAGAACGTAAATATAGCACGACTGAAAAGGAGTGCTTGGGGGTAATCTTTGCGATCGAGAAGTTGAGACCTTACCTTGAGGCAACTAGGTTTACCGTAGTGACCGATCACTATAGCCTAAAGTGGCTGCATTCCATCCGGGACCCTATCGGTCGAATAGCGCGCTGGGCCTTGCGACTGCAGCAATACGACTTCGAGATCGTCCATCGCAAGGGCAGGGATAACGTAGTTCCCGATGTTTTGTCGCGATCGGTACCCGCTTTAACTGGCGCTACCTTCGTTTACGCCGTGACCCCTGTTGCTGAGCTGCCTAAAGATGGGTGGTACGTAAAAATGACCACCGCTGTTGAGAAAACCCCGCGCAAATACCCCAATTGGCGTCTCGAGGGGGACATTCTTTTTAAAAGAGTGAGGGTTGCGTATCCTGAGCTTTGTGCGGAGGACGAATTGTGGCGGCGCGCGATTCCTAAGGAGGACCGACTTGAAATTATCAGGCAGAATCACGACGACTTCGGCCATCAGGGGGTTTTCAAGACGGCCGCGCGGATCGCCGCAAAATATTATTGGCCCGGATTAAAGCCTAGCGTCTCTGCATTCGTGCGCCGGTGCCGAACGTGTCTGCGTACAAAACCGGAACAAGAGCGACCAGCCGGTCAAATGCTCAGTAAGCAACCCACCGTATCTTCCCCATGGGAGCTGATCTCGATGGATCTGATGGGTCCTCTCCCGCGTAGCTCAAAAGGGCACTGTTACATTTTTGCTGTGGCCGATTGCTTTAGTAAATTCGTCCTTCTTTTTCCGTTACGTCAGGCAACGGCCGCCGCCGTCGTGCGTCTAGTTGAGGAGCAGATTTTTCACGTCTTTGGCACGCCCTCTACTATCATTTGCGACAATGGTGTGCAATTTCGAAGCAGACTCTTCCAGAACCTCACGACAAAATACGGCGCGAATATCTCGTATACCCCTAATTACCACCCCCAGAGTAACCCCACGGAACGGATCAACCGGGTTGTCAAGACTATGCTTGTCGCCTATACGTCGGAACACCATCGGGACTGGGATAAATATCTTTCACTTATCGCCGCCAGTATACGCTCCGCTAAACACGAAGTCACGGGTTTGACGCCTAATTTTATTAATTTTAGTCGCGAAGTGCGCCTGTTCCGGGAACCCGTTGAAAACGATCCGGATCCTATCGTTTTCGACCGCACCGCCGACTTGGACGAGCGCGCTGAGGTGGTCAAGCGAGTCTATCGCGATGTACAGGTCCGGCTTAAGGAATCCTATCAGCGCTCGAAAACGGCGTACAATTTGCGGCGACGTAATGACGAGTTCTCCGTCGGCCAGGTCGTCTGGAAACGAAACTTCGTCCTATCGGATGCGGCGAAGGGCTTCGCGGCCAAGCTCGCGGATCGTTTCGTTGGGCCGTACAAGGTCCGCAAAAAGCTCAGTCCCTAGACGTACGAACTTGCCACCGACACCGGTCAGTCAATTGGGGTCTGGTCCTCCAAGGACCTGAAACCGCATCCGACCGCGGAAGATCCTGGTGATGACGCGTTGCCTTGACGGCGTGAAGCGTTTCCGGTCGTTTTTTTTTCCCTTGTGTTTGTCTGCTCTCGCGCTCTACTGTACGGGGCTGAAGAATTCGGCAGTGGTGTCGTCTGGCCTGCGGTAAAAGTCCGCTAAACAGACTGGTGTGCGTGTAGTATGATTGTTGTGTGAATCTGCGCCATTCGTATGAATTGATGAATGTGTGAGTGCATCGCCCTTCAGGCACCTTCCTTCTTCCCGTTTTGGGAATTTTATTTCTTCCACTATGGGTCTGGCGTCTTGGGTGCGTCAGATCCGTGGTATTAAGCCCTTGGGCAGTGATGTTGTCTTGAGCGGAACAACTGAGCCTTTTCAACGCTTTCGTTTCTCCGTGACGTTCTGTTTTGTCTGTGTTGTCCTTCTAGTGGATTGACTTGTCTTAGGGCGGACAAGGGGCATGCCCAAAATGCCCTATGTTCCTTCTTTTCCATCGCTTTCTTCCTTCCTTTCATTTTCATAGTAAGTGCGCTATTGTAGGTACACCACCGATTTATTTCTTTGGTTTCCTCTATGTCTTTCCTATCGCCGCTGCAGTCTCTTTTATCCGTCTCATGATCTTGGGATTACGTGGGCTCTCGTCCCGTGGCAGATTTGCTAAATTTTGTGAACCCGTTAATGATCAATTTTCACTCTGACATTAAAGAGAACCTCACCTCGTTGCCGTTTGCCCTGGTGGAGTGTTTCTCTTCACCGAGACTTGCGTGTATCTCGTCCAGTTGTCTGGTTACCTGGGCGCGATATTTTGTTTATTTGCGATCTCGTGTTTTGTGTGTCCAAGAGACTGTGCGGCGAGAAAATTTGGGAAATTTTCTTCACGTAAGGGGGGTGTTGTTACGGTTCGTTTTCGACGACCGTACCATTTTCGGCAGATTTCCTGAAAATAGCGTACTTGCGATCTCTGTTTACTTTTCTTATCTCAAATCTACTTAACCTATTCTTCACTTTCGGACTCTCCGGTATTCTGGGACCTACGGGACGACAAATAGTAGACAATCCTGAATTCTATCGTTTTATTACTCACATACCTTGATCATAACATTCTGTTAATTAACTAATTGGTTTCATGGATCGATATTATTGATTGTTTACTTGCTGTCAAATCACCCGTCACTTGTCAATCAAAGGTACCAATACCTGGATTTATCGCCAAATTACCTAGAAGTTTGCCTGTCTCTCTCGCGTTTCCGGTCTTCTTTGTCCGCGGCATCTTCGAATTTCCAACCCTTCTTAGTGCCCTTTTGGCGTACCATCCACCCTTTTTCTTGGGCCTCGCACAGAGATTCGAATAGGCCATACCGACTTCTGGGTAGTACTGAACTTGGGGACGCGTCTGAGGGTGTCTTGTCATCTTCGCAGCCCTTCGCGATATTTTCCCTCGCATTTCAACAATGACATCGCGGGCGTGACGACACCCACTAGAGCATTTCTTTCGACCCTTTTTGCTGAGGCTACTTTTGATGACGATTTCCGGTTTGTTACGTTACGCCATTGCTGGTACCGTTTCGACTCTCGTGTGTTTCGCGTGATAATCCAGTTTCATCCCTTCGAATTTGAGGAAATTCTATAATTTCTTATCGTATTTCTGCGTAACGACTACCGTATCTTCCGAATCGTGCAGAAATATCACCGAAGTGGGAATTTTAGCAGAATTAATCGCACACGACCTAAAGGGCTGAAACCCCTTTAGCCACCCTAGGCCATACACCATCCACGGGTAAAAACAGCCGACGATCATCCCTTCGGGGCGAAGTCTTAAACCTCTTTTCCATATCTTTTAGGCCTTTTTCTTTTTGGTGTACCGTTTGTCAACTTGGAAATCGGGGGCTTCTGAAGCTCCGTGGAAGTCCACCTTTGACCCTTTCGAACTCGTTGGAGCGCCCGTTTGTCGCCTCCGGCTGCCAGACGTTCGACGTTCGACATTTGGCTCAACGGACTCGGGGTGCGGTCACACTTTTCACCGGCGAAGCCACAGGGCGTAGGGCGCGACCCGTCCACGAAGGACCTACCACCGGCACAACCCAGCGTACAAGCTAGGTGTCCCCTTTTTCCCCAAACCCATTCGCGTAATTGTGCATGTCGTAGCAATCAAATAAGCCGCTTATTTTGCGCCCATATAATTTATTATCTCATTATCGTATTGCCTTAATTATTATCGTCTCCCAGTGTAAACCTACGTATACGTATACCGGGGTAATTATTTAATCGTTGTCAATGACCATAACATAACAACTTTCAGCCCAATATATTGGGGCTTCAATTAATTAATCAATTTACTTACGATGCGGTTATCGCCTCACTTTTCCTGTTGAATTTCCCGTTTTGTATAACCTAAACCAACTTCCAGTCTCAAGACCTTCGGGCTTAATTAATAAAACGGGTGGCGCCCTTACCTTAGAGCTTTCTCTTTCTTTTACTCACCCCCATCACCGACTGAGCTGGTGAGCAGCCCGGACTGGACGTCACGGCCAATTTTGGCGGTGACAAGATACCTTAAATGAAGACGGTTCTAATGTTTCAACAATGTTTTTGAATAACTACTGTTTTTTCAGAAATATTGTCACTTGAATAAGAAAATTATGTTATTTGAAATCACGATATCCATGAAACAGTAGACGTTAGACAAAACTTGTATTGGAACAAAAGAAAGCTCTTGATGTTAGCTATCTTTTTCATCCTAGGTATTTGATTGAAATCTGAAAATTTCAATTTTTCGTCCTCCGACCAGCTGCAGCAAAATCTCGATATCCTTGGAACTATTGAAGATACAAGAATCGTCAAAAAAAAATCTGAAAGCTGACATCATAGGCTCTCTTTTTCGTTTGAAACTTTTTACCGATTTTGGTTGTCATGTCTCTGGTATGCTTAGTGGAAATATTAAATGTGACACCCTGTATCTATTGGGCGTTTACGGGTCTATATTTACTAAGAAATTTTGTTGGCAATCACTCAAGGAGGACATCCTGAAAACCTGGACCTTTCTTCCTGAAACACGCTCTATAAGATTGTTGGCTGCGGATTTGTTCTCATTGCAAGCCCGTGGAATACCGTAGCCGTCTGCCTGCTCCATCAGTACCACGCTGCAAACCTGAAGAAGTCGACCGACAATACCGACCAATCTCAGAGTGACTCAGCAGTTCCAGTTGAAGCTGTCACTTCAACCCCAAAACTATATCCTGACTTGGCGACCCCCACCCAAATGCACCACACTGGACCGTATCAAAAGACAATCATGTGTAATGCTGAAGTGAAGTGCGCGATTTGAAGGCCTTATCGAATTTAGTGAGTGCCTCTTCTGTTCTGCGTCTTAGTTAAAAAGTTTATTTTGCTATTGCTTTTTGTTAGATTTTCTATTTTTATCATATACACTGTGTAATATGAAAAGTTTCCAGAGCTGTAACTTTTTTATTTTTGGCCGTATGTCTGTATCTGGGTTTAGATTATAATTATTATTTTTTATATAATATAGGAAAAAAGAAGGACGTTTTGGAAAACGCCCATTCTTTTTGAAAATGGTGGTAAATGTAACAATCCACCTATTATTATGAATACTTAGGTACTTTATTTACATATAGTTCTCAGATAAGCGTCGGCTGGACTTCCGTTGATAAGATAATATAAAGACGAACCTGTAGAGACCAAGAGTCAATCATTGTTTTAAATATGAATAGCGGCATTGATGGGCTATCAAGTGATATACGCCTCGAGCCTGGAAAATGTCTATCCGGAATCTTCGCAAGACATTCGAATGAATCGGATATGAAAAAAGAGTAAGTTACGGAACTCAAAAGGAGCACCTGCTCTTAATTGCATTGTATAATTGATTTGTGGTATTTCATTTGTGAAGTTTTGATCTTAAAAAATATCAGTAAAACTTATTCCTAAAATTACCGTAACGATTGAACCAACATTTAATACTAGTTTCGTTTGGATAACATTCTCCCAACACGAACCCCAGATTCGAGGCTCAGGAGTCCAGCGGATGCTTTAGTGAGTAAATGAAAATAATAAGTATGCAGCGTTTATAAGTATCTTGAATATTGAATCTAAAATAAAATTCAACTTGTTCTTCGGAATATTTGATAATTATTATTTACGTGACTAGCCCAGAGACCTAGTTCTTACAGTCGACAAAATTTCGGTAGAAGCATGGTGATAGCGTCGAAGGTGAAAACCGACCTAAAATGGTGGAAATCGAACATCTTAAAATCCGGGCTTTTGGGTTTTTGAAATCGGATTACAACCAAAAAAACTGTAGCGTTCTGGAGTTTTTATCAAACAGCCTGTATAATTCTTGGAATATTCCAATTTGAGTATTAAAATTCCAATTTAGGAGTGATCGGATGAAGCATCGCAAATTTTGATCAAAATATGTCAAATATCTTTGATTGGGATTATTGGGAAATGAGGGACACAGTTTTTGATTGGAGGTGCTAATTTCCAACAAAACGTTTGATGATGAAAGCGTGACTCATTAAAGGGGTTTTAAAACATTTAAATTTGAACTTTCGTAATTTTTCAATAGCAATAAATAATTCCTCTTAGAGCCGTAAGATTTCTCTCTTGATGCCGTACGGCTTCAAGAGACCGTAACATTTTGCTTTAGGCCCGAACCTCTGATCAACTCTTGATCGTAACTCTTGTGAAATTAACAGTATGTTAATGAACATAGTTCAACATCTCCCCCGTCTGTCATGACCTCATCGTAATTCCAATGTTAAAATGCCAATTCACAGTCTATTGATAAAATCATTCACAATTATGGTGAAAGTTTGTCAAATAATATAACGTTGTAATCGTCATAGGGTAACAAAAGCAACATGCATTTTTTGAAAAATCCTTGTTTATTTTTTTTTTGCAGTCAGTGTTTTCAAATTCTGCGGTATAACTATATGCATGATTACATTCGAAATCGTTTGTGACTCTTCTTTTTATGGAGTATTTTCATTACTTATATTGGGAAAGACCTACCCTGAAATTGGGATATAGACCGATCAAATTCGGTTTCTCGAAGGAATGTTGCGTCCAAACTTCCGTTAGAGACAATAAACTCTATTAACTGCTCAAAAATGGGCCCGTTGAGATGCTCGACTAGAACTATGGTTTCGTATAAAATAGACGTTCATCTTTGTCCCTCACATGCCTAAGCTCATTTTTCCGCCTTCATCTTAAATAAAACATTCTTCGGGGTGAAGAATTTTACACCGCCCTATGACTTTAGTAGAAAACTGCCATACCGTTGAAAAAAAACCTATGAATCAAAGGCAGAAACACATATGTTTACTCCTCTTAGGCCCGTGTCCCCCCTTCAATAGCTAAGAGAAATTTGCTGCTAAAAAAGAGCTGATGATGAAGGGTACTATTCGGAAGATGAGCTCTCGCTACTATTGACCCACTATGCACCGAGACGTTACGAAACATGCCCGAAGATGTGGCGCTCGTCGACGTTACGAACCCACAAATCTTAAACCTGTTATACTTCTTCGTACCCCGACGGCGTCCCAACAGTTTGAAGTCCTCGGCATGGATTTGGTAGGACCTCTACCAGAAACCGAAACAAGAAAAAAATGGATCTTCGCTATTGATGATACAGCGACCGAATGGATCGAGCTTTTCGCCCTTCAACAGGCCACTGCGGAAGCTTACGCAGGATGTTTGATTGATGAAGTGATTCTGCGTTATGGAACACCCAGACGTGTTATAAGTGACAACGGAGTCCAAATTATAAGTCAAGTGTTGCAACAACTTTCGCATTGTCTAGGCTTTGCTTATAGTTTACACCGTCTTGAGGCCAATCCGGAAGAACGGCGTAGAATTTGACACCATAATATCTGCTATTTTGTTTGCACAACAAAATGCACTTCACCCCATTGTAATTACACCAAAACATCTCAGTGAAGAATTAAAGAAAGTAAAACTATATTCGGATTTAGAATTTCCAATTCCAGTAGATCATTACAGCAGTATTTATGAATATTTTTCGTTGTGTTCGTTAACTGTACTCTATAATAATGACGTTCTGATCTTTGCAATCAAAATTCCGTTAGTGCATGAACAACTATACAACTTATACAATTTGATACCGTTTCCAACCTCAAGAAACAATGATAGCCTATACTCATACATTGATCCATCCTTTCCATACCTTTTAATGAGTACTACGAAGACTCACTACAGCCAACTGAAAGATCTATCACCATGCAAAAGCTTTCGGATACCGATTACATCTGTGATCGACCCATGATACATCTAACTTCACAACAACCTGTTTGTGAACCACTTCTAAAGATGGGAAATTTCGAATCATTACCCAATGATTGTATCACCCGAACCATCAAGGCAACCATAGAAGTTTGGCATCAACTTGACACCAACAAATGGCTTTACGTGATCTCCAAGCCAACCCTTGGCTCAATCAGTTGCTCTTCCCAAAATGATCAAATAACTGATGTTGAATTTCGAGGATCTGGAATCTTCTCCATGAAGTCGAAATGCAAATGCTACACCGCATCAACACTTTTAATGTTCACTTCAAATCAAACCTCGAACTATACCAATTATGTCCCAGACATCAATCTCAGCAAGGACTCTTGTTGTATTGAAAAAGAGAAAATACTACATTCAGAAACAATGGAACCAATCAGAATCAGCAATTTGAATCTTGATGAACTCCGCCATTCGAAACATAAATTGCAACAATTTGACGAAATCTTACAAAACAACCTAAATAAACCTTTCATTGTACAACACACTCGTTGGTACAACGTCACCTTAGGAGTGATTGTCATCATCATCTTACTAGTGTCACTCTATTGCTGTTGCTGTCGATGTAATTGTCGCTGGTTACCTTTCTTCGGAAGGTACTTCCCCAAACATCCTGGCTTCAGTGGCATCTGCATAAACAGTCACAATGTTAACAATAGCCGCATATCCAGTCATCACGAAAACCCAGGAGACGATCAACTCTCCGCTACCGTATACTATGACAACCGTCATGACGACCGTTCTTCTCCATCATTTGCACGTCCGAGACCTCGACGTTCAATTGACCTTTCAGCCTCAACACGAAGCATCAAGTGTTAGTGAGTGCCTAGTGAAAAATGGTCAGTCGTGTGAAGTGAAATCGCGAATTGACATTTTGCGCTTTAGATTAAGTTACTTGATGAAGAAGTTGATTCTTCAAAAATAATTTCATTTTTGCTTTTGCTTTTATAAAAAGTTTTGTTCATCTTCAATTATCAAAACTTCTTAAAGAATGGAGGTGTTGTAGCCCTCAACAATTTTAGAATATTAATTAGTCCGCCCCTGCCAATTGTTTATTCCACGTGTCTTCATGAAAGCGTCTTCTTAGTTTTGTTCCCATCACCTTGAACTTGATTATAAAATTACGATTTCAATATCAATCTCGATAGATCAATTTAACAATATTGTGTTTGGTATCATTTTGAAGAATTTTTAATTCTGGTTAACATTGTCTAAATTTCAAATCAATCACTTATTTCGATGCCGTTTTATTAAACGTTTTATGTTATTAAAATTGTAACCCAATATTTCTAGGAGACTAGTTGTCTAGCGCTTATCGTCTCTAGGAGTAGATAACAGGAAAAAATGCACTTTTGCTTTCTGCAATTTTGAAAGAAAGAAGCTTAAGATCAACAAATGTAAACAGAACATCTTCTTGAAAAACTTTGTTAATCAAACTGTTTTTCCATTTTACCCTCACTCATCTTCGGATGACCATTTGTAAATTAGTCTAAATCTACCTTTCGACCCGATAACAACTAAAAACCAAATAAGTTTGTGTGTAACTACACTGGGGAACAAATAAAGATCTGAAGACCGTAAAAGAGTAGCATTATTCGCGGTTACCGGAACAGTGACGTGAGGGGATCACAACAGGATGTATCGTAATGAAAGCCTGTGCCAGAATGCAGATCAGGATCTCATCACCCATTGGAAACGTGTGGCAAAAGTTACAAAAAATGATGATACATTATTGTACCCTCATTTAATAAACCTGGTCAGGTATCTACTTTGTCTTCCGCATAGTAGTGCCTGTGTGGAAAGAATTTTTAGTATTATCAATTTAAATAAAACAAAAACTCGAAATAGATTAAATGCCACCACCCTTAGTGGAATTTTGCACGCAAAACGGTATATAAGTCAAGAAGGGAAAAACTGTTTCAATTTTACTGTAAGGGACGATGCAATAAACAAAGTTAAAAACGACATGTATAATTATACGTAATTATTTATTTATTTAATCACCATTGTATGGAAAATTCGCTGTGCTACACTGTTACAGTTATGTACGATAACCTTTAAGTTTATTCCAAGAGAATATTTTTGTTTATTTATTGAAACAATTATAATAAAATGACCCAAAATTATTCTATTTTCAACCCTACGTGAAGTTGGTAAGATAATAAGGGGAAAAAATGTCAGTTAACCAGTATAGGTGGTTATAAACGTGAAAATTGCGCGTTTGGTGTTTTTTTTTCAAATCTGGTGCTAAATTTCATTCCAGGCTGGTTCTTTTTAAATTTTTCACCTGGCAACACTGATTAAAGCAACTGCTAATATAGAGAGATTAAATTACTGAAAGAAAAGAAAAAGGAAGAACCAGAAGGGTCTCTCTAAAAATAAAGTGGATAAATACTAGTATTTAAGTTTCAGAGAAACCATGCAAAAATTTAACCACCGGTACAGCGCTGTAGCGTTACAAGGTTATGAGGCGTCCTAAAATTATATTGAAGATCGTATGACGATACGGCGGTATGGACCGCTGCCTACAAAGAGGCGACTACTGAAGGCGCCGATAAATCAGCGTAGTTGAAATCGATATGGTAAGTAAAGGCCCCGAAATTGGGCGATAATTTAATTAATTGACTCTAGATCCCGACAAGTTTTAAGAAAGTGACGAGTCTTATTCTAGGCTTAGCTTTCGTTGAGTTGGCGAGCGAGTAGGCGAGAGCGTCCGTGGTGCGGTACGGCCGAGGCGAGGATCGTTCTCCCCCAAACGGTGCCGGAAGCGCTGGCTAGGGGTGCAACCTCAGTGGTAGGGAGGACGCTGCAGAGGCGAACGAGGGACCGCCCGAAACCACAAGTGGTCGCGTTGGGCGCAGCAAGAGCTCGACCTTGGTCTCGCACTCAAACTTGAACCCTTAATTTAGGAGAAAATCGACGACGTTAGCGAGCAGAACATCGAGCGAACGAATTCAATGGGCCCACCTTATCGAAAGGGTCGAGATTCCCAAGGACTACTTGGAGTCGATCGGCTTAAAAGGCGATCAGAGCCACGTGCCGCAGAAAGTCGCTGTCGGTTGACAGGTGACAGGTGTCACTTGTCAGCAAAATGTGGGATGACTAACCTCGTTAGTGATGTAAACAAGCTATTAACGCTAATTAACTCGGGAATTAAACACGATAACCTGGTAGTAGAGTTTTATTTAGGGACAGTCCGAATCCCTGCATTCCTAACCGATTTTCAGGCGGAGGCTCACGCACGACAACAAACCGAAAAGCGAAGACAGCACAAGGAAAGTGAAGGAAGTACCACGGAGTAAACGAAGGGCCGCACGGGGACGAATACTCCGGGCATACGCCCCCAGGACAGAACTGGCGAGCTAAGAAACGAAGGAACAGTAAAAGAGGACGACACGAAGGAACATGAGCATTGAAATTACGCCGTGGTTCGCTCAGGCCACGACGGGGCGAAGGTGTCGCGAGGCCCCAGAGTGACCCACCGAAAATCACCCTGGAGGTTCGGTCAAACGCTCAATTCAGGCCCGAATCACCCTCCTATCATTGCGACCAAATAAAATGCAAAAACGTCGGCAATAACAACCGAAAATCTAAATCGTAACAGCCGCGTGATCCAAAGTATCAAAAGCCTTGGAGAAGTCCAACAAAATCAACAGAGTGTTGAGCTTTCTATCCACAGCAGAAAAAATATCATCCGTAACGTTCAGCAGTGCTGTTACTGTACTATGTCCCACCCGGAATCCCGACTAAGCTTGAGGTAAAATGTCTTTAGTCTGCAAATAACTACTCAGCTGTATATGAATAATTTTTTCAAGAATCTTTGACATCGCTGGCAGGATACTTATTGGTCTGTAATCCGCGAATGTTTCCGGTGCATTCTTTTTCGGCAGTGGTCTCACCAACGACTGTTTCCAGGCGGCCGGCCCGGCCGGAAATGTTGAAGTTTCAATGCACCTGTTCATTATAAAAGTTATGTGTCCTGCGATAACCGGGAAAACTAATTTGAGCATTCGGAGATTGATGCCATCAACTCCAGAGGCATTGCTTTTTAGTGTGGAAAAAATACCAGTAATGTCTCGTTCTGATACGGCACTAAGTATGAAACCGCCATCCTCATGACCATTATTATAACGATACTTTTGGTACATCAACTCATTGTCACCTCTGGGTAGCGCATCTACCGATCGTACAAAAAACTCATTAAAATCATCAACGTTGTCGGGGCTGATATTAGTACCATCACCAGACGGTTTTCCTACAATATTAAACCCCCTTAATGTTTTCCAAAATTCTTGGGGATTACATCTGAACATGAATTCCACATAGGCCTTCTTTTCCGCCCTTACTGACGCATTTACCGCATTTCTCCACTCCTTATAACATGCAAAACTATGCGAAGATTTCGTTTTTTTATAAGCCGCGCGAAAGCGATCTCTAATCTTCATCATGTGTTCAAGATTTGAGGTCAACCACGGCGCTGGGCGTTTTGTGACTCTCTTCCTTTTAAGTGGAGCATGCGCATCGAAAACTTTAAGGATATAAGCGTTGCAGAAAGCAAGCATATCATCCACTGAAGGTATCAAATATATGTCGTCCCAGGGCACCAACTTCAAATCCTGTTTAAACTGATCAGGACAAAATTCACGGAAGTCCCGGTATGCGCGATAAACAACAGGCATCTTCTCCCTCGCCCAACTAATTTCAGACAACACCAGACAATGATTCGAGATCTCACCCATATCAACAACTTCTATGAGGCACATGCCCCTCAACTCCGACGTCACGATTATATCTAAAACCTTACTAGATATATCCGTAACCCGCGTAGGCTCGGAAACCAACTGGTTTAATCCGTATTTTGAAAACAAATCAACCAAGATCGAACGATCAGCACTCAGTGTAGAGACATCCACATTCAAGTCTCCTCCGAAGAGGATCTGCTCATGGCCAGGCATAATGTTGACCAAGGTGTCTTCCAGACAGTCAAGCGCCCTGCCTATTGCACTGCTAGGCGGGCGATAAAGGGTGCCAAGGCACACCAGTCTACCCCCCACCTTGACGCTGATCCAAAGCTGCTCTAACATTGCATCACTCCCATCCAACGTATCAATAATCTTGATCCGAATGCATTCTTCCACATAGAATGCAACTCCACCCCCTCTACTACCCTCTCTATCAGCCCTAACAACTCTATAGCCAGGAAGTCTGATAGCGCTGTCAGTGATGGTTGGAGATAACCACGTTTCAGATAGACCTACTACGTCCAAATCTTTCTCAAGTACAAAATCGCGAAACAAATCAAAACCTGTAAACAAAGACCGCACATTAAAGTGACAAAACTTAAACCTATCCGACTCGCAACGCGACAACGCAAAAAAGCCCACCCGCATGCAGCTCCGCCAAAAAAAGACGAATCTAGTGATGACATCCAAAAATAATATACAAGGTGATTCAAAAAAACGTAGCCCTGCTTCAGGTGCAGATTCTCCACTCAAAATGAAGACTTTTTGCCCAAAAAGTGTTGGGTCGAAAGTGTCTGTACGCAAAGTTACAGAGCCTCAAAGTTGAGTAGTCTAAACGATTTTTTGGTCACTGTTCAGAAACTTTTTTTCAACGCGATTTTCCAGAAAGTCAGCGCTATTGAGGTGTCACATTGTGACATGATTCATTTTCCCGGGGGCGAAGTGCCAGTCCCCTTTTACGGGGGCCCGTGTTAGATTTTCCATTAGAAGTTTTTCGCCCGCTGAAAATTTGGTATTTCAATTGCTGATTTAGATTTCAGAATCAATTCTCTCGGAAAAAGGGCCTCTTGTTTGAAGTCGCTGAGATGAACCGTTCACGAGTTATAGGCGATTTTATCGATGACTTCGGCGACCAAAAACTGGAATTTTTTTGAAATTTCATAGTTGGCGATGAAGTTCAGTAGTTAATATGTGCCGTCAAAGTGACGGTTTTCTTTGTCAGAATATTCAGTGAAAGCAAATTAGGTGAAAAGTCCTCAAAAAAAGAATTATTCTCCCAGAAAAAGTACAAGATGAGACTCTTGAAGTGACAATAGTGTTTATGGTGTTTATTAATTTAATTGTGAAGCATAACAAACATGTAACAGTAAGAAATACAAATAAAAATAATCGTTTCATTGAGACATCGTTTTCGAAAACTTCTCTACGAAATGCATGTTTACTGCAATGAAGAAATGGGTAATGTGCACCGTTGTGCATGTCATGTATGAGATAGACTTTGAGGATTTTGTGCTGAAGTGGTCAGAATTTCCATGCTTCATCTTCGTCCGATTTTTCCGGTAAAATTTTGCCTCTGATATCTTGAAAAATTTGAAAGACACAAAATTGTTTTATTCACTGCCGAAGGAGGATTTGCCAGACCTGGTATTCTTAATCTGCATAATTCATTCGCATTTTCATGATGATCAAAATCTTCACGTTTATTTGTGGAAACAAAACATCGGCAACAATTTTCTGCAATCGTATGGATGGGAACAGCTGGAAAGTACTCATTCTGAACTTTTTCTAGATGAATTATTACTTTTTAAAGGATTTTTCACTTAACTTGATATGCGGAATTTTCTTGACAAAGGAAACCGTCACTTTGACGGAACAAATCAACTACTGAACTTCATCGCCTACTATTAAATTTTGAAAAATTTACAATTTTTGGTCGCCGAAGTCATCGATAAAATCGCCTATAACTCGTGAACGATTCATCTTAGCGACTTCAACCAAGTGGCACTTTTTTCGAGAAAATTGATTCTCAGATCCAAATCACCAATTGAAATACCAAATTTTCAGCGGGTGAAAAACTTCTAATGGAAAATGTCACACGGGCCCCCGTAAAAAGGCACTGGCACTTCGCCCCCGGGAAAATGAACTATGTCACAATGTGACACCTCAATAGCGCTAGCTTCGTGGAAAATCGCGTTAAAAAATATTAGATAGTTTCTGAACATTGACTAAAAAATCGTTTGAACAACTCAACTTTGAGGCTCTGTAACTTTGCGTACAGACACTTTCGACCTAACACTTTTTGGGCGAAAAGTCTTCATTTTGAGTGGAGAACCTGCACCTGAAGCAGGGCTACGTTTTTCTGAATCACCTTGTATAATATATTTATAATTAATTAATCTGAGGATAAAGAAATAATTAATTCAATCAAATTCATCAAATGCGATAAAATGATTGTAAACAAACATACCTGAAACGAAAAAATATACGTATTTACCTTCATATCCAAATAGACAGTAAACAATGCAAAAGAAAGCAAAGAACTAATATAAAGAATATCGATAAGACAAAAACTCTTGAGAAACAATCTCATAGAAATTTCATCTTTATTGGCATTGAATGACTACAAATCTGAAACAGAATTTATAATTCGCCTTTCATTAGTTGTAATACTGTAAATAAATATTTTCCCGTTGGATGACCATGCTGAATTTCCGTATTTTTCTTTAGCTTTTAATAGCAATTCGAAGCGCTTTTTAGTCAAGTCCTCAAAAACTGTTATTCCTTTGCCCTTAAGACTTTTCCTAGCAGCGAGAACTTCAGAACATTTCAAGCCCGATATAAAACGAACCACGACGGGCCGTGGTTTATTCTTACTTGTTTGCCCCACACGAAATACATAATCAATAGATGTTATTTCACACTTAACGTTCAAATTCTTTTTAAGGATATTTATCACCTTACAATTTCGGGTGGTTCTGGCTCTGTTGAAGAGTTTCCTGCTTCGCGCCCTGAGGTTGCCAAGTTCTGTGCACCACCAGGGTGTCACACGACCGCCGACAGCCGCAGTGCGCAGCGGGCAGGTACTTTCATATGATTTGATGAGACTTGATCTTACAGATGCAAAGCCCTGCTCCACCTGCTCAACCGTTGTAATGTCCTGTGGTATATGTGAGACTCCCAAGGATCTTTCCAGGTGTGCACGAAACGACTCCCTGTCTGTCTTCCGGGGGTCCCGGTGGGGCTGCTCACGTGTAACTTATTACCAGGATCTTTTGAAACCACATGTTGCAGAAGAATGTAATGAAATATTACTTAACATTAACCCTTTCAAAACTCTATTTTCAAATTAACCTATCCGATTTTAACATTCTATGAAATATCTAATTTTACCCGTTGACAACGAACCCAATCCATTCTGTCATGACACAAAATCACGATATTCAACTCTTAATAAAACAACAAGTCAACAGAATTTCCAGTGCAATATCCAATTATATCCAATCTGCACTAGGTCTAAAAGGAAACGAAAAAATTTCAACTGAAACCATAGAGAAATCTAACAAGTAGATAAATACAACTTATACAATTTGTTCCCATTACCAACTTCAAGAAACAATGATAGCCTATATCATACATTGATCCATCATTTCTATATCTTTTAATGAGTACTACGCAGTCTCACTCCAACCAACTGAAAGATTACCATGTGGAAAGCTTTTCGATACCGATTACATCTGTGATCGACCCATGATACATCTAACTTCACAAGCCGTTTGTGAAGTTGGGAAATTTTCTAATCATTGCCCGAACAATCAAGACAATCATAGAAGTTCGGCATCCACTTGACACCAACAAATGGCTTCACGTGATCTCCAAGCCAACACTTTACTAAATCAGTTGCTCTTTCCAAAATGATCAAATAACTGATATTGAATTTCGAGGATCTGGCATCATCTCCATGAAGTCGAGATGCAAATGTTACACCGCATGAACACTTTTAATGTCCACTTCACATCAAACTTTTAACTACACCAATTATGTTCCAGACATCAATCTCAGCAAGGACTCTTGTATTTGTGGCAGATATTTTCAAATTTTGACTTTCCCGCCTTCATCAGTGGGTCAGGATTGCCAACTGATGAAGGATGGAACCAGTCTTGGAAGAGAAACCAAGTCACGCAAATGTACGAAAGGAAGTTTGAAATAAAAATCATAAAAAACCCAAGGCGATTAGTTGCTGTTATGAGATTAGTGCCGTCCTACCATTAAAGTGGCCCTCACAGATTTCAGAAGGTTGATTAGACCTGTCCCTTCGGACAAAATTATGGAGGTATCAGAAGATTAGAAAAAAGTAAGGTTATGTCCGAAGAAGCACGTTGTTAGAAAAATTGGAAATGACCGCTTCACCAGAAAATTCACAAGGGGGCGATAAAGATCAATGGAAAGATGCTCCGCCACAACCCCAACTGATGCAGATTTCGATTGAGGACATTGTACAAACAGCCGTTAGAGCAGTTATGGTTCACCAGGAACACCAGACTGTCCGGAACAGTCAAGCACAAGCCACCGTTAGTGATGTTCCCGGACTTGTGAGTAATTCAAGTAAAGAAATCTCTGCTCTTTTCCTGGAGTTCTCTGGCATTACGGATGACATGGACGCATTAACGTGATTACACCGAGTGGATGCAATCCAGTCAGCTTACGAGGTGAAAAATGAGGTTCTACAACTGATGATAGCAAATTAACTGGAGCTGCCAAACGTTGGTATCATTCCGAACCTGAGCACGTTTTGATGTCTTGGCATTTACTCAAGAGAGCTATCCGACAAAACTTTACCGGTAGCCACGATACTGTCAGTCTCAGGAGGAAATTCGAAGCCCGAAAATGGTAGCGGGACGAGAAGTTCGCAAATTATTACAACGATAAAGTTATGTTGGGAAATTGGGCCGGAATTGCTGAGAGAGATGATCGAGTAGGGTAATTGGGGTAAAGATGGCTCATGTTTTTTAAAACTATTGTACTGCCGTACTAAATGTCACTATCGAACTCAAAATTATATTCTTTTCAGACAACATAAAGGCAATTCCATAACAACATCGTGATAAGAATTCAATCAAAACTCTATCAAAAAAATAATGAATAAGAATTGATAGCTTCGGGCCAACTCACCCGACATATGCGGGAGAGATGGCCCGCCCTCTCCGGGTGAGATGGTTTTCGCTCATTTTTTTTCATTTTCGAAGAAAATTTACTCCCTTCGGCTACAAACGGTGCCGCAACGATCGCATACGTTAAGGTACTCCGAACAAACTTCATGAAACCACATTTGGTACTGCACAGATTTTATCGAATTCAATGCATATTTTTGGAGCTTTTTGATATGTATCTTCATTTTCGATGCCTTACATTGAAGATGGACCCATCGTTGTTTTTCATTCTTCGTTGAAATGTAGGGAGTGGTGTATAAAGAATTCTGGCAGCCTCATTTAAGCCCATAGTCCCATTTTGAACTGCATGTACAACTGATAGCAAGTCATCCTCACTTCAAGAACCTCTACTACACGTTCCTTCATGCTTATAATTCGTTGACGTGGCTGAACTAATTCAATTTAATTAATGAGTGGTAGGCCATCTAACCCGTAATAAATCGGGCCATCTCACCCAATAATGTGGAAAGATGGCCCATTGGACCTGTAATGTAACCCTGTTCGCCCCCTGGTGAATTGTAGAAATCGCTCGGAATTAAATAAAAATCTCAACAAAAGACATGAACGGGTCGAGGGAAGGATGGAGGTCAAATGACAAGCAACAATTTATTGAAGATTTTGTTATTTTATTCAAATTTGTATTATTTCTCAAAACACCTACAGTATAATCATTTATTTTAAATCAAGAAAGAGTGGTGATGTTCCAAGAGAGATCTGGTACCCGAAGGTATCGAGAAATCCACCCGAGTAATTGACAGAGAAAGAACACACCAAAGAAAACTCCGTCAACTCGAATCGACATGGCCAAATTACAGAAACCTTCTTGAACAATGAATCTCGTGACAAAAAGACAGATATCGTAATCGCAAAATCAATTAAAAGCTCGCGCTTACGATTACGCATTCGCAATCGCCATCGCAACACACACACATCAGTATCAATATTTCATACAAAGTGCATGAAGAAATGGTTAGTAAACGACGCAAATGACACAGCACAATTCAATTCAAAATAATCAGGGACCCAACCGAACTCCTTTCTATAGGCAGTTGCTGGTAATGTTGCGTAACGACAGCGACGGAGCAACCTAGAAAGCCCTAAACCCACATATTCTTACATACGCTCCGCTAAAGTTGAGCCCAATCTATTAAATACCTTGACCGTATCGCTGACCCCCCCTTTCACATCAGGAACAGCCCCACAAATTCCTCAAAAATGTAAATGTTATGACATAGTAATACACAATTATTAATTCAATCGTTGGACGGAAGGGAGTGTTCGCTGTCGCTACGACTTCGAGGAGGAGTACACATTATTTATGAAAATGTTAGTCTGTCAACAAGGCCGAAACATACACAAGATATCGTCTTTCTGTCAATTTGAAACATTGGTCGAGGTGTGTGACTTTTGAGCAGCGGCCAATGTCAAATGAAGGTTAAACATGCATAAAATCTTACAGTGAATTATGGAAATCGAAACAACAATTCAATTACAAAAAGGGACACATCAGATTGCACATTGCACCAACATCAAGTTTTCATTAATCACAGTAATTCATTATTACCACAGGTTTTCGTTAAATGCAAATATTAAAATACATTCGACAATCTTGTCTCTCTTCAAATCCTAATTACTTTGCACGGTTTATCAAATCACAATTATACAAGTACTAATAATACTGGAAAGTAATAATTACGGGAATTAATCAACTCGTCAAAACTTGTAAAATGTTGTAAAAACATGGAAGGCGCATAGCGACCGGCTATGTGACTACGTGACAAAATCGTTTATCAAGATATCTCCAGAATTAACTAAGATCACGGAGGGATTTTTAGGGGTAGTGAAACTAGAGAACTTAACGATGATTTTGTTGCTAATTTTACAATAAATATCAAAGAGTAAACCAACCTTTGAACACAGAAAGATCACACACCGACCCACGACCATTCACCGAACGATCAAGAAGAACGGGCCGTTCTCCCACGCGTACCTTCTTCCTCTTCCGTTCCAGCCCCGATCGGCAACGTCGTTAACCGACCCAGCCGATATCCCCATTCGAATGCGCGAGTTCTCACTTTCGCCACTAGATGCCATCACGGGTATTTAAAATCGAAATTTAGAATGAAGTTTGGAAATGTAAAGTGTGTTGCGAACCTAGTCGTCGGGGATCGGGATCCTACAGGCCTTTCAGTTGTTAGTTGTGAACCAGCCACCATCGAAGTGTAAAATATTTGAATCCATATTCAGGAATTTCTTTTATTGTGCAATCCGGTTAAAAACACAAGAGAAAACGTTGAAATTTATTTTTTTCCTCTCGATTCTACAATTATTGTTAATAATTTACCTATAGAAGTCTTCAAGATAAAGTACACCGGTAATCTTTTGCACATAGACTATTTACTACTAAACTCTGATACCATATGGAACGCCAGAAGACCAATTGCCTAAATAGTCCTGTGGGCCATCTCACCCAGTGAGCCATCTTTCCCGGAATTACCCTATCCAATTCAATTCTTAGCAAATTAAATTCAATTTTTGTTTTATAATCATATATTATGGCCGCATTATCGACCGTTGATGCATGGTGCAGAAATGGTCCAGAAATGGCCCAGAAAGGTTCCATTGATCGTCCAGATACGGTCCAGAAATGGTCCAGAAAGGGTCCATTGATCGTCCAGATACGGTCCGGAAATTGTCCAAAAATGGTCCATCCATCATCCGTTATGGTCCATTCATGGTCCGTTATGGTCCATTCATGGTCCGTTATGGTCCATTCATGGTCCGTTATGGTCCATTCATGGTCCGTTATGGTCCATTCATGGTCCAGATATGATCCATTTATCGTCCAGATACGGTCCGTTTTATGGTCCAGAAATGGTCCATTTTTGCTGCACCTGGACGTTCAATGGACGTCCATTGGACGTCCGCCAGCCGGTGAATGGACCATGCTATGAGCGGACCTGGACGTCCATTGGACGATCGTGTGCACCCTGGGGAACCTGTAGCGCGATTTTCCGTGGTTCTTCGTTCGTGTACTGTTGTTGATGCTCAGTTGAATAGAACCTACGTAGAACTAGCAAGAGGTGAAGAAGATTCAAACATTCACAAATCTACATCAACATGAGGCTCTGAATTTCATGTATCTCTATTCGATGTTGCATCCACTCCTGACATGATGAAGAAAGCATCGAATCGCGGGAGAAAACCATGCAAATCTCAAGTTATCACTTCATCACCATATACAAAAGACTTAGAGAAATCGCTTTCCATCGCTAAAAAACCGCCTCTGAAACTAGGAGTGTACCTAAACCCAAAGCCAAAGAGGAAGGCATCTAAGAAACATACGTAAAATTTTGATTCTGATAGCGACCAAGACTTAAATGAACTGACGATGAATATCGATAATATCGGTTAACTCGTTCCCGATGATAAAGATGTTACATGCCTATTTTGTGATGGTCATTTTTCAGAAGGTCACACAGAAGAGATATGGGTTCGTTGCCCCATGTGCAATATGTGGGCACATGAACAATGTTCGGGCACAGAGAAAGAGAATTATGATTGTGATTTTTGCAGATAATCGTTCCCACTAAAAATATATCAACACGAGGGGTAAACGAGTGGCCGAAATTTTGTACACCGACATCCTTTTTGTAAAATAAATCCTCGGAAATCCTCGGAAATCCTCAGAAATCCTCAGGAATCCTCTGAAATCCTTGAGAAATCCTCAGAAATCCTCTGAAATCCTCAATTGGTTTTTCGTGTTTTTGACTGTTTTAAAGCACTGAAGAGTGTTTGGCTGAGGCGCTGATTAGTTTAAACTATTACCATAGTCAAAACAACACATGAATCAAAACAAACTTAACTTATTGGAAGACAAAATGACCGATGAGGGCGTTACAGACCCACAGTTTGTGACTTCCAAGGTTTCTATTTCACGCTGTACTCAATAACTTTTTTGCGAGCTTTCTTGAATATACAGGCGAATAGATTTCAGTGTTTGGGGCATTTTTTGTAATATATCATTGGTGTAGAAATGCCTCCTTGAAGAGCTAGCCCCCTTTTTATGTTTAACTCAAACAACGATGAACAACCAATCGCGATAATCAATTACAGGTAAGAAATGACACTACCTCAATGATTTTTTGACAATTCTAATGGAATACCTGTAATTTGCTTGTATTAAATTAGGTATAGGTAAGAATAAACGAGATATAACGAACGAATGAACATTTATTATTATGAAGTATAAAAGGAGATCGAACGATTAACAAACATATACTTTGAAGTTAGGTACTAAAACTGAGAGAATACAAAAATAAACGAATTCAAGCGTTTACCTCTTTTGATTTCGAATAAATGTTGTGATGTTTGTAAGCCTCATCAATCTGCAAGAAATCCTCATTCGACATTTCAAAAATGGCGGATCTTGATTGAAAATTGATAGACCCGTAGAATATAAATTCTTGCTCTACGTCAGAAATATCTTCGCATTTAGGCCATATGAATTCTAGTTTATTTTTCTTTGACTTCTGTAGAAACATAATTTTATGGATTTTTCTGAACTCGACATCTTCTTTTGATTCCAGAACTTTTCCGACATACCATCTCTTTTCATAATAAACTGCATAGAACAGCATAACTGTGATATTTCCTACACGAGTGCTTTCCGTGTTTTCTGCAGGAGATTTCATGACAGCATTATTCGTCTGCGTGCATTCCACAATATTTAGCTGTTCTGGTTCCGAAAAAGTTTTGGTGTCAGTACTGTCATCATATTTGATGGATTCATCAGCCGATTGCTCGGTTGATTCCGAGGAAGAAGACATCGACGACTTCTTCGATTTCTTATCCGATTTTTGTAAGGTTTTTTTCCGTCATTCTTTTGGTATTGCGCGTAGTTTTTCGCTTTTTTTATCACTTTTCTGGATGGAGTAGCTGATGGAGTTGATGCTTTTCCACTTGGTCGAACGCTTGACATGAACCGTCTCAGTCTATCCGTACTAACTCTACTAGTTGTTTCACTGTAAAGCCAACACAACGAGGATTTTTTAATAGTTGTGAATTTGGAACCAACTTGTACTCGTACATATGGACCCATTTCCACGTCGTTCTCGGCCAATTTATCATCATATGACATTATCGTCAGAGAATCAATTGTTCCACTGCAGGATATTTTACATAAGTCGGAATATAAATCACTTTTCGGATTATTTATATCGATGTCTGTGTTTGGTTCTTCCATCGGTAGTCAATTGAACGTGTCCATTTGACTAGTATTTTCGGTTTCAAACTCGGTTTTATCTCCCTCGTGTTGATCGAAACAAAATTCCAACTTTGGTCCTCAACAGACATTCCCAAATTTTCAGCAGCACCAAGTGCATCCGACAGAGCACCTTGGACGATGTGCTCTATCAACTGATCGTTAAATTGTTTTAGATCTTCCGACTCATTCAGGTTAATATTCGTCGGCATACGATATTTATTTTTTTCCCTAGGGAACTCGATTACATTCTTCAGATCGTGCATTATATTGTTTATAGTTTGAATCCTATCTAAACGGTGCATAATATCTTTTATACTATAATTCACGACGATTGATAAGGTTGTAGTCATCGATCTGGTGGTTCGGAATGTTTTCTTACAGCATTGGCTGCTGAACAATGACGGTAAGAACATATCATTGGTCAAATTTTGATTATTTCGAAAGTTCACAATGAGATTAATCAATGCATGCGCGTTCAATTCCAAACACATATAACAATTGCTTGAAATAAAACTTTCGCCGATTTTATAGTTATTGGAGACGAGCCATTTCCTCCAAATGCGAACGAAAACCACAACGTACCATATACTATACAGTCGACTTTTGATATCAAGATTAGGATCTAACTACGAATCTATAGATAGTCTCATAACTTTCAAAAATGCATGAGTGGCCTGCCTATCCTGGACATCTCCGAGCAATTCCATCACCGTTGACGTACATATTTTTTCTGCTGCCGCGAAGTTCATTTTGTCCTCGGCATTTAAATCCGACAAGGTTAGCAAATGTTTCTCCTTAGAGGTACTAGATATGATTTGACTCAGGTGCTCAGAAGAAACCGTGAAATGACCCATCTTCATGTTTATCTTTGGGTTCAGCGGTCTTGTTCGAAGCTTTGTGGCAATATGCACTGTGTCTTGTACGTATGATAACGACTCTGCATCTTGTCGATCATAACCAGCTTGGAACCAGTCCCATTCATAAGTTTTAGTGTTTTCTTCGGAAACAGGAATCATAGCACTTTGTCCCATAGCTTTCAACAGACGTGTATCTCCGTCGGATGAGATTCCCACGATCGTTATGTCACTTGCTTTAGCGGTTTTTTTCGTTTTTTCCCATCGTTGCAAAACATCGTGAAAATTGAATCTATTGTCGGTACCAAAGATAAGTAGGCAAAAGGCGGGTGCGCTCGTCGACAAAGGTTGTGCCATTACGATGTAAGCATAGTTCGCCTTGGTACCGTGCGAATAGTGTTCTTGTATTACTTTGACTGACGTTGCCAAAAAAGCATCAGTTTTTGGCATTCCATGAATCAAAGGTAAAGTGAATCCCACCAATTTGTTGGTCAAAGAACCAAATTCCATTTTGCCGGTTACTCGTGTACCATCTTCGCTAAGCCATAGGCTTTGGGCAATTTTCTTTCGGCTAGAAATGTAGACAGACCATCAAAGTTGAAAACGCCCTCTTCAATCTTTACGCTGCATATATTTACATAGTTATTTAATGTAGTTATGGAGGAGAGCGTATTTTTCAAGTTCGCGTGTAATACTTCGTACAAGAGTCTGCCACCAATGTAGTATAGATACACTGTAAATTTCTTGATCACCTCATTGTACGAATTGTTGAATTTCAAACTTTTGGAATTCGTAATTAACATTTCAAGTAAACTTAACAGAAGTTTAGATTTGGAGAGACTCGAACCAACAAGAAGTTTGTAGATATCAGAAAAATTCTGTAAAGTGGGACGGATAGCGTCTTTCCTGAACTCGGTTCCAACCGGTTCGTCAACATTGATGAAGGACCCTTCAACAATTTTACTGATGTCATCAATCAAGGAAAAATATAAAGTTATTACTTTTTGACTACTTGTTGAGCTCTCGCGCTTTCTTCTCTTTCTTGCAGATCTTTGATATTTGAGAGAAGACCACTTGCTGGCCGCTGTAATATCTTTGGTAGGAATTTCAATGATGATGCGCTCTCAGTAGACCACTGGCTAGACTCATTTATGGTGAATTGAAAAATTTCTGGTACAACTTAAATTACCAATTCCGAGTTTTGGTTCTCATTGGCATTAGCTTTCTTAACGACGATGTCACTCAGAATGTTTATGACTCCTCGATCTCCCTCATTATTACACGGTTCCAACGTATCCTCTTCTAATCTGGAAGAAGTTGAGGGTTGATCGTATTCGTTCGTCCTCGTTCTGTCGTCTATCTCTGCCAAGGGTTCCATAGGTACAAAACTACAGAACTTCTCCATAATATCTTGACTTTTCTTCAAGTAATCCTGAGAGAGATCCAGAGATGACGATTTTGAAGATTGTTTGATTTTTGCTACACGTTTACCAGTTCTGTTGGCAGAATTGTGGTCCTGAGATTGAGCATTAAGTTTTGTATCTTCCGGTGTTGATTAAGGTGTCGATGAATATTACCGTAAACCCATCTAGGTTTCAAGTTTGCTTTCCGGTCAGATTTTAGAATTTGGCAAACGCTTCTACAAAAACATCGCATCTTGGAACTCAACACACCCATTTTATTGCATGTGGTTTTGAATTCCACATTGCGTCATTCGTTGTCAAAATATTGTCATTGTTCCTTTGGAATGCATTTTTCTTTCAACCATTGTTTTACAGCTTTTGAAATATGTCGGTTCTCTTCCGTTAGGTTGACAGCCGATTCGAGAGCCGATTTATTTTCTGTAGAAAAGAATATAATTTAGAGCCGAGTTTAACCCAACTTTTAATTAAATAACTAGAACACATACACTCGTACTACCGAGTGAAGCAGTATTCCCTAACGCTCCTTATCCAACGCACCACGTTTCAATAGATGGGGAAGTGAGAAGTGGGGAATCCTGTAACTCTCGGTATTACATACATGTGTAGGTGTGTAGGTATGTTCTATGTACAGGTACTCACCAAGAGTTTCTCTTGTAACATTATTAGGAACCTCTTGATTATCCATTAGAGATTGGATCGGGGGTTCTTTGCTTCCTTCACCGTCGACAATGTTATTAGTCTGTAACTTGGTCGATGATATTGCATTCCTTATACTTTTGAAATGATTGGAAATGGAATTTTTTGGATTTTTATAGTAAATGCCAAAGTAAGACTTGTATTCATCTTCGTCCATCAATAATGAAGCCTCTTCGCTCATAAATGTTTGGATGTCACTTATGTCTTTATCTGTTATATTTGCTAATAATAGTTCATCGTCAAATTTGGTCAACGTTAATATTTCTTTCACACCATCGTCTATTTTTATGTTGAGGTCGAATTCTGCAATGACAAAGCAAGATGATTCGGAATTTGCCGCCATCGTTTCGTTCTGCAAAATAAGAAGAAGAGCATGTTTATTTTCCAAATTGAGCGAGTCCATGATAATCCACCTATTATGTAAAGTAGAAGGGACAGTTGTCACGGGTAAAAAGGCGATTGGTCGACTGTTGGCTCAAAGTGGCCGTGCCATTTGGCTCGGCTGGCTCAGCTCGGGTTTAAATTCGTCCGTAGGTCCGAATTAGGGCGCCAGAGTTCGATTCCAGGTGATAAGAGCTAGGGCAAACTCAACCCCCAACTCCGGAACCAACAGTCGTCGCGATGTTAAATTTAACAATAAAGAAATAAATAAAAGAGGAACAGCAGTATGGCGATATCGTGGTATATTATTCAATAATTAATTAACAAGTAGGCAACAATCGACAATTCGATAATTCGAATCGGAATAGGTCTTATCAAATAAACAAATAGATACAGGAATAAATCTTTTGTCCTAAACGGACCGTCGACGAGTCAGCGCTGCTTCGTGTACGTTCACAAAAATTATTAATACACTAAAATTTAAATCAAAATAAACGTAGAAATTGTCCACCTAAGTACTTATCTATGGGAGTGAAAGCGAAAGTACTGGTTTGGTTACTGCGTGCGCGGGAACCGAGCGTCAACTGTCAAAGTTGACAGTTGAGGTTATGTTATGTGTTGTTTATATCGTAAAATCAGTGAAAGTGATCTGAATTAATGAAAATGAGATGGGAAAACTCCCGCAAGTATCAAGGACCTGGAGATCCAACTAAAGGTACCGTAACGTGGTGTGTACAACACCTGAACGCGTCTTAATTTACTTAAACTAGGCTTAGCTTTTCTAGTTGGTGGTTCGAGTTGGTGAAATCCAGATGTAGGAATGCGTCAAGGCAGAGGTGGACTGTGCAGCCCCCTAGCAGCGCAGAGTTCGTATGTGGATGCGGCCCTAGTTCAAGAAGACGGCGTGTCTCGGAAGTCGTACGTTCGAGTTCCTCGGAAGATTCGACTCGGTAGATGAGATCGGTGGAGGAGTCCAAGAGTACAGCGGTACAGTCGAAGAAAGTAAAGCGCAAAGCGCCGAGGGAATAAACCCCACGATAGAACCCTAAAGTAAGACAACGAATAAGCCCTAAATGTCACATATAAACCTAATCTCGTTTACCTCGTAGAGGGTTCGGCCAAACTCGAAACAAGGATAGGCCTCAAGAAAACCTCGATGGAAGTGGCGATAAAGGCCTCGAAAACGACAACTCACTAAAAGAGAAGAAGGAAAATTATATCCAAAATGGACACCTCATGGCGGATGGAAAACTCACCGAATATGTGGCTTCAAATCCCTTTCGGATAGATCTCACCCGCAATAATGGCAAAACTAATGCCCGAAAAATAAGCTCACAGGTGAAATACTGTTAAATGGTGATTTCCAAGCAAAACCCTAATAGGATGACCAAAATATAGTCGACACCTTGGAAATTCACGCTACCACCATTCGAGAGTAGCCAGAGAAGAAGGACCCAAAAAAGTGTAATATTCGATGCAAAGATACTATTCGAGAAAGGGTAAATTCCATGAGAGGCGACCAAACGAGCGAGACGAAGAATAGGCTTATCAGTAGAAACACCGCAGGAAGAGAGAGAAGATTAACGGGGAAAGTTCTTTATTTCGCGGTGATATTAAGTACTAGCGATTTAATATAGAACTGTCGGTAAATAAAGTATTTAGCGGCAATAAGTGGTTGCTTGAATTTTCCGCCATCACAACTCCCCCTCTACCTGGAAGAAATTTACCTAAATTTCAAAAATGAGAATGGGATTGGTGGGACCTGTCAATCATGATGACTAAGTCCTGAAAGCCGGAGAAAATTAAAGGAAATGAATTTGATGCGAGTAGAAGACTCATGGAGGAAGGAACTTCAGTTGGGAAATTAAGGGTACGTTATGAAAACTGAAGCCAGCTTGAAATTTTGCGTCGTGAAACGCCGCTGAACGTTTCTCGCAAAGAAGTGGAATAAAATATGCAGAAAGCACGATATCGCCTATTTTATACAAAAAGAACCCGGGGTCAGAAGGACCCAAACCAAAACCCAAACGACACAGACAGATCTTCTTAGAGGACTTTTACCTCAGGCAGATTACGCCGCTGACGAATTCTTATACCCCGAACAGCAGGGCAAAAAGAAACGAAGGACCAGCTAACCGGCGTCAAAAACGTCGGGGGTGTGATAAGGCTTTAAGTCTTGGACATGCCAAACAGCCTTTGGACCACCAGTGGGAGATTGGAGCAGATAGGAAGTCGTTCCCAACTTCTTCACCACGACAAAGGGACCGACGAACTTCGGAGCGAGCTTGGCTGCGAAATAGTCAGCGGCGTTCGACTGAACTTTGTTGCGCCGCCAAACATGGTCTCCGGCAGAAAATTGGACAACACGCCGACGAAGATTGTACGAGTGGGCGTGCTTCTGTTGGGCGACCTTCAATTTTTCGGTAATCTTCCGATAAAGCTCCACAAATCCGTTATGCCGAGCTTCGAGTTCCGTCGTGACGTCAGGTGGTCGTTGATCGGCCAACCCGTTCAAGTGGTACACACCCCTAATCTTGTGCTCTCGCCCAAAATTCACGAAATAGGGGCTATAACCAGTGCTCTCATGCGGTGCCGTTCGTATAGCGCACGCAATGGACGCCAAGAACAAATCCCACTTGCGGTGGTTGTCCTCCACATACGAAGACAGCATCGTCTTGACCACCCTGTTCACCCTCTCCGTCGGGTCAGCACGCGGATAGTAAAGTGGGGTGTACCGGACGGCAACGCCATACTTCCCACACAAATCCCGGAAAAGCCGACTTTTCATTTGCACCCCATTATCACAAATTAAATAGGCGGGAGCGCCATAAACCAAAAACAGGTCCTGCTCAACGGCCTGACAAAGAGCTCGCGCAGTGGCGGAACGAACGGGGTGCAACAAAACATATTTGGAAAATGAGTCGGTGATCACGAGGATTTGTGTGTAGCCGCGAGACGATCGCGGTAACGGCCCCACAAAATCCAAGCTGACAGTGTGCCAAGGGGTCGTCGGCGGAGGCCTGGCCGTACCCATCAACCCGGCGGGAGCTTTCTGTTCCGGCTTGCAAGCGCCGCAAACCTGGCAAGCCCGGACGTATCCGACGACATCCGACCGCATCTTGGGCCAATAAAATTCCTGACGAAGGCGCGAGTACGTCTTTGACACGCCCAAATGTCCGGAAGCCGGTGAGTCGTGACAACGAGCTAGTATTTCGGGACGCTGCGGCTTCGGGATTACTAGTTTCCAACTTTCTTCGTCCCGAGTCAAACCGCCGAATCCACTCATCAAATACTTGAAGAGCTTGCCATCATGGACTCGCCAAAGTGGAAATTTCCGAGGCTGTCCCTCGACTCTCTCGCGCATCTTGTCGTGCCAAGCGTCTCCGGAAAAATCCTCAGCTGGAGTCACCGCCGCAAGCTCGGGCCGATCCGGAACCGATCTGGAAAGGAAATCCGGAACCACATGGTCCTTCCCTTTGCGGTGCACGATGTCAAAACTATACGGCTGGAGCCGTACAGCCCATCTAGCGAGTCGGCCGAGCGGATCTTTTAGTCGGTTCAGCCAAAGAAGCGACCAGTGATCCGTTATCACAGTGAAGTGGACTCCGTCAAGGTAAGCACGCAATTTCTCGATGGCCCATATAACAGCCAAGCATTCCCGCTCCGTCACTGAATAATTTCGCTCCTGCTTGGTGAGCGACCGCGAAAGAAAGCAAACCACCCTCTCGCCATCTGGCATAGTTTGCGCGAGAACGGCTCCCAAGCCGAATGCAGAAGCATCTGTTTGCAGTACAAAAGGCCGGTCAAAATCGGGACAAGATAATATAGGCGCGGAGACTAGGTGTTCCTTGACGGCACGAAAGGCCTGTTCGCATTGCGGTGTCCAACCCCAAGGGACGTTCTTTTTTGTAAGTTGAGTTAGCGGCGACATTAGGTCGGCAAAACCCGGAACGAACCGGCGATACCATGAAGCCATGCCGATAAATCGCCGGACCTCAGACACACCCGCAGGAGTGGGAACGTCGAGAATAGCCTCCACTTTCGCGGGATCAACCCGGAGACCCTGTTCGTCGACAACGTACCCCAGATAACGCAGCTCCTTACGACAGAATTTGCATTTGTCGGCGCTCACCGTCAAACCCGCGTCTCGCAGACGGTCCAAGACCAAGCCTAATACGCGCATATGCGTCTCAAAATCCGGTGCGATGATTATGATATCGTCTAGGTATACAAAGACGTGCGGCTGTAAGTCCACTCCTAAAGCCGTGTCGATGAGTCGCTGCCACGTCGCCGGAGCGTTCGCCAGTCCAAACGGCATCACGTTAAAGTGGAAAAGGCCGCGCCCGGGAACGGTAAAAGCGGTCAATTCCTTAGACCCTTCGGCCATAGGCACCTGCCAGAATGCAGACTTTATGTCGATGGAGCTCAAGAAGCGCGCGTTTCGAAGATTGTCGAGGATGGCCGATATGTATGGTAAAGGATAGGCGTCTTTTTTTGTTACCGCGTTCAACGCCCTGTAGTCAATGCAGAATCTAAACCCGCCTTCCTTTTTTGGAACGAGCAAAACCGGGCTTGACCACGCGCTCTTCGAGGCCTCGATAACCCCAGCATTCAACATCTTCTGGAGTTCCTCATCTATAATTTTCTGCCTCGCCGGGGATACGGGATAGTACCGTTTCTTTATCGGCGGCGATTCGGTCTCGATATTATGCCTCACCAAGTTGGTCACGCCCAAAGGACCATCTAGTGCGGAAAACTTGAGACTTAAAAGCTCCTGTAAGACGATTCGCTGCGCGTCGGTGAGCCTAGACTCGTCAGTGACACCAGAAAGAGTCGAAAGTGCTACATCGGTCCCCCCGCTTGAAGAGAAACGCCAGACGTCGTCGGCTAAATCGGGGACTACCCCCATCGCGACCCAAAAATCGACTCCCAATAATAGCGAGATGGGCATCTCCGAAACAACCAAAACGTCAACGAGCCTGGTGCGTCCCTCCAACGAGAAAGGTACCTGCAATACCCCATCAATCCTCGCCGTACTTCCATTTGCCACCGAACAATGAGTGAGCTCGGAAGAACGCAAACGGAACCCAGCCTTCTGTAAAATTTTCCACCCCCCAGCACCGAGAACGGTGTGGGTGGCACCCGAATCCAACAACCCATGCAATTTAAGACCCAAGACAGTGACTTCGAGATACGGACGCCTGTCCTCCTTAATGTGCGACAAAATGTACTTGAGTACGACCCGCTGGTCTTTACAACGCCTCCGAAACGCGGTGGTGGTCGAATTAGGTTTAATGGGCGAGGGAACCTGTCGGCCAGCTAGTTCCTCGCGCGCCCGTTTCCCGGGCAGGAAGGGCAGTCGCGTATGGTAACACCAGGATGTCCGCATTTGAAGCAGTGACGACGGGCCGGCTTACGACATTGCGCCGATCGATGTCCCGCCGCATCGCAATTCCAGCAGGTGTTTGTGGAAGAACGGCCACCGGAAGCCTCGGCGATCTCAGGGAGAGCCTGCACTTCGTGAGCGCGGGGATTAGAACGACGGGGCCTCGAGTAACTCAACTCAGAATCCACTAGGGGACTAAATTCGGTTGGAGGAGGCTGGTAACGATTCGCTCGGAAATAAGCCTCTTCAAGTGCACGCCCGTAATTGATAAGAGCAGCGATAGTGTAGGCGGGCTGTAATGCTAAACCCTTCTGCAGGTAAGGCAACAGATTCCGCTGGATTCTCTGGAGACGAATCCCTTCCAAGGGGAGATGTGGCAGCCTATGATAGAGATTCTCCACAACAGAGACGAAAATTACAATCCTCTCCTCTGCGCCCTGTGTGCGGCGGGTGATTTCGTCACGAAGATCCTCTTCCCACCCGTACGGTAGGAAGTGACTCCTTAAGGATTTCGTCAACGATTCCCAATCCGAAAAAGAGGTCCTATTCGCGCGATACCAAACAAGGGCATGACCCGAGAAAAATTCGACCGAAGAATTAAATAGCTGGCTTGGAGAGTGTCCTCGAGCCTCGCGCAGCTCTTCAACGCGCTCCAAAAACGTGAAGACGCTCGAGCTCTCGCCGTCGAAGGTGATGCCCCATTTACTAACAGGCACAAAAGTTCGCGGAGGAGGTGCCGAAGGAGGAGAAAACGAGCCACCAGCGTACGGAAGCAGGCTCCCAGTATTCGATGCATTAAGGCTAAGCTGGTGAATTCGCCCCTCCAAATCGGAGACGATGGCCGAATTGATCCGCAGATCGTGCATCGTCGAGCGACGTTGGGGCTGAAACCCGGGATTTTCTGGTGGAAGATCGATCAAGGACTGTTGCTCGAGGGGAGGATTAGGCTGATCCAACAAGGGGACCGCCGGTTGTTGGACCGCTCGGTACAAATGCTCCAACAGCTGAGTACCCTCACGACACAGCGCCGCTAAGCGCGTACGCTCACCCTGGGACGCAGGATTTTCCGAGACGATACGACCCAAACGCGACCCTATATGTAGTAGTCGGCTTGATATTCGTCGGTACTCGCTAGCCTTATGGGCATGGTCGAAAACATCCAATTCCCCCAAACAACCCTCCAACTTGGAAGCGCATATGGCCAACTCCGATTCTGGATTCGGAACATATGAGGAAGAAAAGACCTCACCGTCCCCCTCAGCCCTGAGACACTCACGCAGCTTCGCACGTTTAACAACTACCGTAGCGGACTCAAGATTGCAACCCCGAACCAACAACTCGTAAGTCAACTCGTCAGTTGAAAGCCTATTTGCATCCATCATGATATCGGGATATCACAAGCGAAAATTAAATTTAAAGAAAATCTGTAAATCTAGAATCAAAACTCCAGGGATACAAAACAACCGCGCTATACTTATACAGGGGTAACCAAACCACAACTCGATTATCGTCCTACTACCTGAAGTTCCCTTTATTAAATTTGAAAAAAAAACGCGTGGGCCCCACGTTGGGCGCCAAAAATGTCACGGGTAAAAAGGCGATTGGTCGACTGTTGGCTCAAAGTGGCCGTGCCATTTGGCTCGGCTGGCTCAGCTCGGGTTTAAATTCGTCCGTAGGTCCGAATTAGGGCGCCAGAGTTCGATTCCAGGTGATAAGAGCTAGGGCAAACTCAACCCCCAACTCCGGAACCAACAGTCGTCGCGATGTTAAATTTAACAATAAAGAAATAAATAAAAGAGGAACAGCAGTATGGCGATATCGTGGTATATTATTCAATAATTAATTAACAAGTAGACAACAATCGACAATTCGATAATTCGAATCGGAATAGGTCTTATCAAATAAACAAATAGATACAGGAATAAATCTTTTGTCCTAAACGGACCGTCGACGAGTCAGCGCTGCTTCGTGTACGTTCACAAAAATTATTAATACACTAAAATTTAAATCAAAATAAACGTAGAAATTGTCCACCTAAGTACTTATCTATGGGAGTGAAAGCGAAAGTACTGGTTTGGTTACTGCGTGCGCGGGAACCGAGCGTCAACTGTCAAAGTTGACAGTTGAGGTTATGTTATGTGTTGTTTATATCGTAAAATCAGTGAAAGTGATCTGAATTAATGAAAATGAGATGGGAAAACTCCCGCAGGTATCAAGGACCTGGAGATCCAACTAAAGGTACCGTAACGTGGTGTGTACAACACCTGAACGCGTCTTAATTTACTTAAACTAGGCTTAGCTTTTCTAGTTGGTGGTTCGAGTTGGTGAAATCCAGATGTAGGAATGCGTCAAGGCAGAGGTGGACTGTGCAGCCCCCTAGCAGCGCAGAGTTCGTATGTGGATGCGGCCCTAGTTCAAGAAGACGGCGTGTCTCGGAAGTCGTACGTTCGAGTTCCTCGGAAGATTCGACTCGGTAGATGAGATCGGTGGAGGAGTCCAAGAGTACAGCGGTACAGTCGAAGAAAGTAAAGCGCAAAGCGCCGAGGGAATAAACCCCACGATAGAACCCTAAAGTAAGACAACGAATAAGCCCTAAATGTCACATATAAACCTAATCTCGTTTACCTCGTAGAGGGTTCGGCCAAACTCGAAACAAGGATAGGCCTCAAGAAAACCTCGATGGAAGTGGCGATAAAGGCCTCGAAAACGACAACTCACTAAAAGAGAAGAAGGAAAATTATATCCAAAATGGACACCTCATGGCGGATGGAAAACTCACCGAATATGTGGCTTCAAATCCCTTTCGGATAGATCTCACCCGCAATAATGGCAAAACTAATGCCCGAAAAATAAGCTCACAGGTGAAATACTGTTAAATGGTGATTTCCAAGCAAAACCCTAATAGGATGACCAAAATATAGTCGACACCTTGGAAATTCACGCTACCACCATTCGAGAGTAGCCAGAGAAGAAGGACCCAAAAAAGTGTAATATTCGATGCAAAGATACTATTCGAGAAAGGGTACATTCCATGAGAGGCGACCAAACGAGCGAGACGAAGAATAGGCTTATCAGTAGAAACACCGCAGGAAGAGAGAGAAGATTAACGGGGAAAGTTCTTTATTTCGCGGTGATATTAAGTACTAGCGATTTAATATAGAACTGTCGGTAAATAAAGTATTTAGCGGCAATAAGTGGTTGCTTGAATTTTCCGCCATCACACAGTATTTTAGTCCTAGTTTGAACCAAGAATAAGCTAACCGGAGTTCAGTTTCCATAGAATTAATTTTTCATGTTAAACTGGAAGATAATAATTAGCCCTGAATGTGATTTTTTCTTACATGAATATGTGCTTTATACACTAGTGTGTAATGAGTTCCTTTATAAAGCTGTCATCTAGCACACGAAAAGGGTCGTTATGATGTAATTGAACATGAAAATATTTTATGTGTAAGGACGTCTTTATTCCGAGTAACCGGACCGCGAACAATTGAGAAATGTGAGGTTATAATCAATTTAAATCACTGTTCTTGGAAATTCCATAGTGATTTCAATAAATGATATTGGATTTGATGTTAGCAAACAGCATTAGGTATATGTAGATGAGCTGAGTAATAATAAATGTTCAAAATACATACCGTTTTTGGAGACGAACAGTCCACGACGAAACTTTACAGATACAACAGCCACCACTTGCAAGTCGACGCATGCGCGTTAGCATGAAATATTCGAAATATACCGGCGGAAATCCTCAGAATTCCTCAAGACATCCTCGGAAATCCTCAAGAAATACTCAGAAATCCTCAAGAAATCCTCGGAAATCCTCGGACATCCTCAGAAATCCTTTGACATCCTCAGAAATCCTCGGACATCCTCGGAAATCCTCGGATATCCTCTGGAAATCCTCAGACATCCTTGAGCATGTACACCGAAATCCTCGACCTGTTTACCCCTCGTATCAACATGAAAGTTGATTTCATGAAAATAAAGTTTATTTTGTCATTTCTACAATTATACACGGTGTCCAGAAATTAGCCTGCAATAATTTGCCTGATGATTCCTCTATAAAAACGATGAAAAAAAGTTCTAATGAACGTATGTCGAGAATCGCTTCCTAAGGGAGATATACCCTCTGAAAGGTAGGCCCCCTATGATGGTTTATGTTAAATATCTCCAAAACTGTTCAAAATTAAGAAATCATATTTGGTACAATTATTAACCTTTTTATGCTCAACAAAATGGACTAGGAAAGAATTCAAAATTTCCACCAGGGGCGGGTGGAATACGGGTGACTAAAATACTGCTTGAAATGTAACATTTCAACAAAAATTGGAAACAAAATTTAATGTTGAAATCGATTTATTTCGAATGTGGCGCCTCCTATCGATGTTTACCAAGAGTACTTTTTATTCGTAGAAAAACCCATAATTTCATAATATGTGGTTCAACGACGAAAAAAACATCACACAAAAAAGTTAGGAAATTTTTTTAACACGGCCCCCCCCCCTAGGTGACCCGCCCCTGGTGGAAATTTTGAATTCTTTCCATGGAGTCATTCATTTATTGATACCGCTACCTCCTGGTGACATTCGACGAGCAAAGCAAGAGAAAACTGGTTGCAGAATTGTCTTCAAAGTCGAATAAACGAACTCGATAAACAATGGTATCATTCCGCACTACAGGTTCAAGCTGACAGTACTCGCTAAATTGAGCGAGGCGGTATCAACCCTCTGCCTTAACGCTCAAATCGCCTGTGCGCCGGTATTGCTGCATGAACTTGTCGTTGCATCATATTTAACCAACAGATACAATAAAAAGGTGAGTAACACTCATACTTGCGAAAAGACATAGTTACGAATGTTCATAATCGCGAATGGACATAGCTTCGAATCCGATGAAGTAGAGACTGATTGCGATAGCACCAATGAAAGCACACCAGAGGCCGCCTAGACAAGGCACGGCTCGAGTCGCCCACTTATCATATATGTTTATTCGCAAGTATTGGTGTTACTCAAAAAGATACTCAATGTTTAAAAAGTTCCTGGGATGCCAGTACAAAGATTCGAAATACAAAACTCCATTTGAAAATGGAACAAAATAAAACCGGCCAAAATAAAATACGCCAACATTAGGAAGTGCCCAACATACAGATCGCACAATATACAAACAACACACCGTACTAATATCCACAAGGTCATTGAAGTATGAAGTGAGTGATGGTGTACTGCAACTAGGACAACCTAATGAACCGAAATATTACTAATATATTCATGTGTATCTAAGGGCGGATTGTTCAAAATTGAACAATTTAATATGAAAATGTCTTCATCAGATAGGTAGCTAACTATTTCGCAATACAATTGAGAAATTTTTTTTTCTACCGTTCAACATACTAAATATTGTATGAATTTTTAGATTTTCTCATTCGGAGAGTCCACCGAATACACTACCAACCAAAGAGGTGAACAGAATAGGGAAAATTCGATGAAGACCGATCCGTATGAATCATAGGAAGTGACCGGAAGTAATTTCATCAGTATGTGTCTAGTATTTCATTCACAACGTATTATGAATTTTCAGATTATCTCTTTCGGAGAGTCCACCGAATACACTACCAACCAAAGAGGTGAACAGAATAGGGAAAATTCGATGAAGACCGATCCGTATGAATCATAGGAAGTGACCGGAAGTAATTTCATCAGTATGTGTCTAGTATTTCATTCACAACGTATTATGAATTTTCAGATTATCTCTTTCGGAGAGTCCACCGAATACACTACCAACCAAAGAGGTGAACAGAATAGGGAAAATTCTATGAAGACCTATCCGTATGAATCATAGGAAGTGACCGGAAGTAATTTCATCAGTATGTGTCTAGTATTTCATTCACAACGTATTATGAATTTTCAGATTATCCCTTTCGGAGAGTCCACCGAATACACTACCAACCAAAGAGGTGAACAGAATAGGGAAAATTCTATGAAGACCGATCCGTATGAATCATAGGAAGTGACCGGAAGTAATTTCATCAGTATGTGTCTAGTATTTCATTCACAACGTATTATGAATTTTCAGATTATCTCTTTCGGAGAGTCCACCGAATACACTACCAACCAAAGAGGTGAACAGAATAGGGAAAATTCTATGAAGACCGATCCGTATGAATCATAGGAAGTGACCGGAAGTAATTTCATCAGTATGTGTCTAGTATTTCATTCACAACGTATTATGAATTTTCAGATTATCTCTTTCGGAGAGTCCACCGAATACACTACCAACCAAAGAGGTGAACAGAATAGGGAAAATTCTATGAAGACCGATCCGTATGAATCATAGGAAGTGACCGGAAGTAATTTCATCAGTATGTGTCTAGTATTTCATTCACAACGTATTATGAATTTTCAGATTATCCCTTTCGGAGAGTCCACCGAATACACTACCAACCAAAGAGGTGAACAGAATAGGGAAAATTCTATGAAGACCGATCCGTATGAATCATAGGAAGTGACCGGAAGTAATTTCATCAGTATGTGTCTAGTATTTCATTCACAACGTATTATGAATTTTCAGATTATCCCTTTCGGAGAGTCCACCGAATACACTACCAACCAAAGAGGTGAACAGAATAGGGAAAATTCGATGAAGACCGATCCGTATGAATCATAGGAAGTGACCGGAAGTAAATTCATCAGTATCTGTCTAGTATTTCATTCACAACGTATTATGAATTTTCAGATTATCTCTTTCGGAGAGTCCACCGAATACACTACCAACCAAAGAGGTGAACAGAATAGGGAAAATTCGATGAAGACCGATCCGTATGAATCATAGGAAGTGACCGGAAGTAATTTCATCAGTATGTGTCTAGTATTTCATTCACAACGTATTATGAATTTTCAGATTATCTCTTTCGGAGAGTCCACCGAATACACTACCAACCAAAGAGGTGAACAGAATAGGGAAAATTCGATGAAGACCGATCCGTATGAATCATAGGAAGTGACCGGAAGTAATTTCATCAGTATCTGTCTAGTATTTCATTCACAACGTATTATGAATTTTCAGATTATCTCTTTCGGAGAGTCCACCGAATACACTACCAACCAAAGAGGTGAACAGAATAGGGAAAATTCGATGAAGACCGATCCGTATGAATCATAGGAAGTGACCGGAAGTAATTTCATCAGTATCTGTCTAGTATTTCATTCACAACGTATTATGAATTTTCAGATTATCTCTTTCGGAGAGTCCACCGAATACACTACCAACCAAAGAGGTGAACAGAATAGGGAAAATTCGATGAAGACCGATCCGTATGAATCATAGGAAGTGACCGGAAGTAATTTCATCAGTATCTGTCTAGTATTTCATTCACAACGTATTATGAATTTTCAGATTATCTCTTTCGGAGAGTCCACCGAATACACTACCAACCAAAGAGGTGAACAGAATAGGGAAAATTCGATGAAGACCGATCCGTATGAATCATAGGAAGTGACCGGGAGTAATTTCATCAGTATCTGTCTAGTATTTCATTCACAACGTATTATGAATTTTCAGATTATCTCTTTCGGAGAGTCCACCGAATACACTACCAACCAAAGAGGTGAACAGAATAGGGAAAATTCGATGAAGACCGATCCGTATGAATCATAGGAAGTGACCGGAAGTAATTTCATCAGTATGTGTCTAGTATTTCATTCACAACGTATTATGAATTTTCAGATTATCTCTTTCGGAGAGTCCACCGAATACACTACCAACCAAAGAGGTGAACAGAATAGGGAAAATTCGATGAAGACCGATCCGTATGAATCATAGGAAGTGACCGGAAGTAATTTCATCAGTATCTGTCTAGTATTTCATTCACAACGTATTATGAATTTTCAGATTATCTCTTTCGGAGAGTCCACCGAATACACTACCAACCAAAGAGGTGAACAGAATAGGGAAAATTCGATGAAGACCGATCCGTATGAATCATAGGAAGTGACCGGAAGTAATTTCATCAGTATGTGTCTAGTATTTCATTCACAACGTATTATGAATTTTCAGATTATCCCTTTCGGAGAGTCCACCGAATACACTACCAACCAAAGAGGTGAACAGAATAGGGAAAATTCTATGAAGACCGATCCGTATGAATCATAGGAAGTGACCGGAAGTAATTTCATCAGTATGTGTCTAGTATTTCATTCACAACGTATTATGAATTTTCAGATTATCTCTTTCGGAGAGTCCACCGAATACACTACCAACCAAAGAGGTGAACAGAATAGGGAAAATTCTATGAAGACCGATCCGTATGAATCATAGGAAGTGACCGGAAGTAATTTCATCAGTATGTGTCTAGTATTTCATTCACAACGTATTATGAATTTTCAGATTATCCCTTTCGGAGAGTCCACCGAATACACTACCAACCAAAGAGGTGAACAGAATAGGGAAAATTCTATGAAGACCGATCCGTATGAATCATAGGAAGTGACCGGAAGTAATTTCATCAGTATGTGTCTAGTATTTCATTCACAACGTATTATGAATTTTCAGATTATCCCTTTCGGAGAGTCCACCGAATACACTACCAACCAAAGAGGTGAACAGAATAGGGAAAATTCGATGAAGACCGATCCGTATGAATCATAGGAAGTGACCGGAAGTAATTTCATCAGTATCTGTCTAGTATTTCATTCACAACGTATTATGAATTTTCAGATTATCTCTTTCGGAGAGTCCACCGAATACACTACCAACCAAAGAGGTGAACAGAATAGGGAAAATTCGATGAAGACCGATCCGTATGAATCATAGGAAGTGACCGGAAGTAATTTCATCAGTATGTGTCTAGTATTTCATTCACAACGTATTATGAATTTTCAGATTATCTCTTTCGGAGAGTCCACCGAATACACTACCAACCAAAGAGGTGAACAGAATAGGGAAAATTCGATGAAGACCGATCCGTATGAATCATAGGAAGTGACCGGAAGTAATTTCATCAGTATGTGTCTAGTATTTCATTCACAACGTACCGACTATGTATCGAATTTGAACCTAGACTCGAACCTACATAATATTTTACAAAGTGTAACACTGTAATAATAAAAGTTCCCAGAGCTGTGACTTTTTTTTATCTTTTTACCAATTTCAAAAATGAGATGAATGGTAGGAAGAGTCTTTAATGGTTTCATTAATTTATCCTTTCACGAAAATTTCATTTTCATCATCGCTTTTCGCTATTTTTAGGAATTAGTTTTTATCTCTATCGACGGGGAATATTTTTCTCAATTTATTGTACTGCTCAAAATGATGATTTTCATCAGCTTTCACTCCTTTTATTCAATGAACAGTCACATACTACTTACTGGGTTTCATCACGCATAGTCAATCTCAAATCAAAATTACAAATTACCATGTTATAGCTTATTGATGATTTCAATTAATTTACGAAACTTATTGACAAAATTAGCTTAATCACAGCGATTATTAGTTCCAATTTTATTCGGTGATGCCAACTGATTTACAGAATAGAACTGACTGATGATAAGTTTGTTACAAATTAGCTTAGTGTTACTTCTTATTTTATCAAGTTTTAAAATTTGAAAACAGGGTTTTGGTTCCATGATACTGTATACATATACTATATACGTATAATATAATACTGTAATACTACATAATTTACTTGGAAAAAAAATGTTTTCAAGGGTCGGAAAAGTCTAACTTTCACTTTTTAATTGTCTTAGAGTAATTTAGGTTCTCACTCCTGTATATTTAAAAAAACATTTTTTGTTAAAAAAATCATACGACCTACTAGTAAGATTGTAAAATTTCACATTCACTTCTTTTGGATGTAGACATCATTTGCAAATATTAAATTAAGGAAAATTAAAAAAAAAAAAATGTCATCAATTAATGTATCATGCTAAATGATATCTCGAAATATGCAAATTATAAAACTTAAGCTTCTAGCAACTTAATTACAGACGTTTTTATCAGTGAGACCTGCAGTTCTAAATTTATATTACAGTATTTTATTTTATTTCGAGTATTACATTAAAATGAGGAATATACATAGAGGTGATATCTGACAAATTTTGACTGCTGATTTTTATTTTATCCTGAAATAATAAAAAAGCTGCCTATTAAACAATTATGAAATTTTAATAGCGACTTATTAGTTTTATATGAGCGCCATCTGTTGGCAGTTGTGTCTGCGATTGTGCATCACGACGACACGAAAATTATTTTGTAATAAAATACTTTCGCATATCCTACTCGTTTTCACTGATGCATTATCATTCATAAAATTCAATATTTTTTGTGTAAAGATATCTCATACTTCAGCTAGGGAGCGATTGTTTGTTTCCTACTCCGTGTTCACCTAATGAAATTGTAGGTAAATGGATTAGAGCCAATCACAGACCGCGTGAGCAGGAGTAGAAATCTGAATTGCTTGGCCGGCTAGGGTCCCTAGGCCCTAGTTACTGAACCGTTTTCCCGCTCGCAGGAACTTGGATCCTTGATCATTGTCACCACTCAACACATTATGGAGTAAATACGGAGCGGCATGATGGAATACAATGGCTTCTTTTACTCCAAAAAAAGTTCCAGAGAAACTTCTAGAGGAGTCGAAACGTAAGTATTCAATTAAAATGTGATGAGATTGTCTAACATGTTAGAAAAGGAACCAGCAGGAGAGATGTTCCTCCTCGGTTCCTCCTGTGAATCCTTTCGATTATTTCGGGATTTTATCTACAACTCATGCACGCCATTATACTTAGTCTACTCTCTCTGGCCGTTTGTACATACATATAAGATTCATTTAATAAGACTTAAGTTTGCTCATTCTCCCTATACCATGACTGATTGATGCTCTGAAACGGTGCAAACGGCCATCAAGTTTGAAATACCTATTCACCCCCTTTTTCTTGATCAAAATAGGTCTCAGTTCAGCAAAAGTGAATTTGGGACAAACTTGAACGGTTTATTAAGTCACACTTATTACATATTTTTAAATTGTTGTAACCTAAGGTCGATTATACTATCGTCACCTTAACTTTTAAACCGAGCTTAAACCTTATTGTCAATGAATGTTATTGATAAGGTTTGAGATCGGTTTAAATATCAAGTGTGGAATCGGCGCCCCCAAAGCCCAAGGTAAATAAACCATGCACCCTTTGCACTTTGGAAATTATATCTGTGCAGTTGAGCATAAGAAGACCCGGTTCGGTTACACAGTCTTTAGTCAATTAACCATAAGCGAAAGTTTAATTCTATAAGAACCACCGTGCAACATGGATTTAAACTTGCTGCACTCAATCATCATATAAAACCGATACTATGGTGCACCCGGGCTTACCCCCTTTGTCATAATCGAATTTAGAGACAGCTTAGTGAATGTGAAGTTTATAGACACATATATCATTACAGTTCACTTCAAGTTCGATTATGAAACCGGGTGTTGCAGTGAAAGAAACTGTTTCAGGTACTTTAGATGTAAACTATGGAGGAAGCAATTTTGCAAAGCTAGCATTATTGTCTCTAATAGCGGCGCTGTTAGAGAGATTCGCGGGCATACTCATCTCCCAGCAACAGATAAAGTAGCAGAATTCAGGAAGTTGTTAACAAGAAGGGCCGTCAACGATTTATATACGAATCTGAGGACCATCTACGATGATGAAGCAAGAAGGTAGGTATTAGTGATGGGTTTATCCGTAAAAACTAAAACCCAACTGCGCGTTTTTTTTTGAGGGGTGTTATTAACGCTGGAAGAGAAGTTTGTTTCCCATTTTTAATAAAACTAGCTACTATCGTTTAGTCAGGAAAAATTATGCCATACCATAATAAGTGATGGATCAACTCTGATACATGTTCATTTCATCATAAAACAGCCAGTCATAATCATCTCTTTAAAGCGTTTAAAGGCAGTTTAATTGAAGATAATGTTTGTCTTTAAGGTCTGTGCAAATGAGCCCGTTAAATTTGTGGTATTTCATAATTATTTGTACAGAGACATCATAAAAATTCTTCATGAGGGGAGGCTGTGGATATCATTCTGTCTCATCTGAAAGCTACTAAAAGGATAGAGACAGAACGATTATCATTATCATAGTCTTCATTTATAAAGTTTTTTTTTATGTCTCCGTAGTAGAACTTTATAGTTGAAGGTTCATTTTATCTACTCGGTACCGTAGACACAGCATAATTAATGCCAATAATATGAGATGATTTAAGTAGACCCTGTATTGACTGATTAGGCATTATTGTGACATTCCCCCTTATTCAGTAAGGGAATTGTTACGTAGCAAGTATTGTTGGCTATTGCTTTCAACAATTATACATTAATTAGTGAATAGGGGGGATTATTTCATTGTTGATGGAGAATTTGAAGAATTTTAAACATGAGTATGAACATGAGTAATTTGGAAAGAAGCTCTAATTCTTCGGGTGGTTTTCCAGAAAACAGCGACAAATAATGATTCTGACCAAACACTGGTTTTCTTCTTCTTTGAAACATTTCCGGATTAGCTTGAACTTGGGGAAATCTCGTAATTTAGAATGGATAAATGTCACAGAATGTAGACCATAGATGCAGACAAGAGAACTCGATAAGAATAAATTATTACTCATGACTGCGACGTTTGTTTGCACTTTAAAATCCACTAAAGCGTCAAAATTGGCCCTTTAACTTAAAAGTTCACTTATTTTGCTTTAAATTTTGATTATGAAACTGAAAAATTGGTTTTGAAGACAATTTAATTTGCTTATAAAACTGGCTGTAAGTGGATAAAAATTCATTTTAACCACTGAAAACAATAGAAAAAGTGCCTATTATACTCTTTCCAAAATAAACTGAACATCACGTGACCTAAAGTTGCTGAGCAAAATTTAATTGAAGAGTATATTGATAACCATTGACTAATGACAGGTATTTGTCAGGTACTTTGGGGGTCACGTGATGGTCAGTTTATTATCTTGGAAAGAGTATAACTACTTTGATACTTACGCCCAGTATTTCAGTCGTTGTTCAACTTTAATCGGTTGTTTAACTATCTGGCTACGATTGTTGTAACAATTGGATCTAGGCGGTTAAACGGCCGATTAAAGTTAACCGACAACTGAAAAACTCCACTTTACTCAGTGTTTAATCTTTCAAAATATTATCTTGAAACATTTCAAAATTGTAATATATGTAATTACGGAAGTAATTTAAGTATCTGCAAGTGTGTGGGTCAATATTATAACTTACTGGCCTATTCAGTAACTCAACGACATCGTCCAGAGAATCAACAGTCAATATTGCTATAGGAAGAGCCAATATGGAATTTCCTATCTTAGTGATGAGGATTTGTTGGTTTTTGAACGATATCGAGTTACAGAATAGGGCTATTATTTTCATTATTATAAAATTGAATAAAAATAATGATGTTTATCCACTCCTAGATAATAATCATACTATTATTATTAGAAATTTTTGGTAATAATGGGTGGCGTTATTGATATAGATCACAGTTCGATGAAATAAAGTGACATTTCCAGCGATTAATGGGATCATTATTGCATTGGCTGTGGCCAATCAGAATAGAGCGATTTTCAGGTACAATTGGCAACAGCGCAACAATCGCGAAATTGACATTCAAAAATGGCGACCATTTGTTTGAATAATTGTTACGAGTGGTGGAGTGTCGAAAATTACTTGATCGTTTAATTGAAAATATGTATATGAATGATATAAGTGATAGTGAAAATGGAGACGAGCTTATAGGAACCGCTCCGGAGATACCAGATACCTGAAATATCCAGAAAGAGCTATGAATGAAGGTATGACTTTTATAACAGTTCCCTTCGCACTGTTCGCAGCTCACAAATCCGCGCCGATCTGACAACACTACATTCTGTCCGTCACAGCTGTTCTGGATGAAATTTGAAAGTTGAGCGAATTTTCGAGAGCCGTTTTAACTGTTTTGGAGTGGATAAAGCATAGTATTAAGCTCGCGTGTTTTGGCTTTTATTCGCTCGTTTGAATTACGCCACTCGCTGGCGCTCGTGGCGTAAGTTTTTCAAACTCGCGAATAAAAGCTACCAAAACACGCTCACCCAATAATATTCTATTAATACTTAATCTATAATGAAATCATTTAGGAACAGAGATGCTGCCACTGCATATTCATATGCTAAAGCCGAAAACGCTATGAGGGCTGCTAGGAGACGAAGCATTCCGGTGATCCCAGATTCTTTAGAAGATCTCGGAACAACTTTGGACCAAAATTTTGGTAGCAAATTTCAATGTCAGGGCGGCTGCAACATTAAAATATTTCAAGGAATTGTTCGAGGAACTCCAGGGGGCACAAGCCTGTTTTTTACATGTCCAGAACTAATCAATAAGGTTATGGAGCAAGGGATTGAGGAGGTACATGCCGACGGCACCTTTAAAGTGCTTCCAACAAAGCCACATTCAAGGCAGCTACTGACTTTCCACGCAATGGTGAGCGGATGCGTAAGTATACTACAAATTTATTATTAATTTGTCATTGCGATATTGAGAAACTGATTTTCAATTTCAGTCGATACCCCTATTCTTCGCTCTTATGAGTACGAGAAACAAGAATGCATATATTGACATATTGCAACACTTGAGAACGTTTGCTCCTACTTTGACTCCAGAGGTTATCATCACTGATTATGAAAGTGCATTACAGGGCGCCTTATCAGAAGTGTTCCCTCAATCCAGTCTTGCAGGATGTCATTTTCATTACGCTCAAGTAGGTGCATATAGTAGGAGTCATCCCATGCGTTCATGAGGTCTTGGTTTTGGAGTGTCAAAATCTATTAGGGCCATTTGCACCATTTTCACTTAATATTTGAACTGATGAGCTTGAAACTTAACTACAATTGTTGTCAACAATTGTTGCCAAGGTTTAAGCTGGGTTTAAATATTAACTGACGATGGTGCAAACAGCCCTTAGGGCGAAAAACACCACTCTCACTTAAAATTTAAGTGGATCTTAAACCTTAGCAACAATTGTTGTCAACAATCGTAGTCGAGGCTTAACCTCCGCTTAACTTTTAAAGTGAAAGCGGTGCAGTTGGCCCTTAGTGATATAAATGAGTGACTATTGAGTACACTTTTGAAGTTTAGCATTTTTCACTGGCTAAACAATACCGAAGCACGCTGTATAGTTTATCTAGTTCTTACAGAATTTTTGAGTTCCCTATTTAAATTCAATTTTATAAAATACAAATTCAATATGGGGAACAGTATTATTTTCGTCTCTGATTAAATTGAATTGATTAAATGGATTAAGAGATCAACCAAAAATACTTAATGCAAAAGTCTGGTCATATTTTTTATGATAAATAATAAATAACAATTAGATAATATAGTCGTTTCAAGATATTTTACGCTTGGTAATCTCAATTAAAGAAATCTTCAGCATTGATATACATAAATGACAGAATTTGCCAAGTACACATCAATATATATCTTGTTATACATATGTATATGACATTCATTTTTTCATTTACTTAGGCCGTTTGGAGGAAAATGAGGGCACTAAATCTTCTTCAGTTCACGAATAATAACGCTGAAGGCAAAAGATGTCTGAAAATGGTAATGGTATTACCTTTTTTACCGTCACAAAATATTGCAGAGGGACTGCAGAAAATTGAGCAGTACGCCATAAATGAAGGCATCATCGAAATGACACAGTTCTTCCGTTACGTTAATAGGTAATTCAGGAATAAAGTAATATACCTAGTATAGGTAATACAGTATGTCCACGGATGGGGTTTAAAAGAGGAAAAAAAAAATTATTTCTGATTTTACAGAAAAAATTATTCTTGATAAAATCGCCTGCTTGCTCTCAAACCTCTAAAACCAATTTCGTTTTCATTTCAACATGAACAGTTATTTTTTTATCAAGTTTTATTTGAAAATTTTGAACTTGGTAATATTTTCATCCAAAATTAATAGAAGTACCAGTAAGCAAACCATAGCGCAGAAGTTGACAACAGTCAGTCATCACCAGCACAAGCACCCGTCAGAATGTCAGAACTTTGACAAATGGAGAAAATGCTGATAGCGAAGATAGTTCATGAGATGCTAAATCAATAATAAATCGGTACCAATTAAGGTGTGATCCTGCGCCCTACTTATTGTCCAAGATTTCATGAAAATATAAAATAAAATAAGAAAAAATTCAAATCGATAGATGATACCTCTCCAAATCTCATATTCAAACAATGCTGACACTCTGACATTGACTGTTACAAGATTTCCCATCATGGTTTCGCTTACTGGTACTTCTATTAATTTTGGATGAAAATATTTCTAAGTACAAAATTTTCAAATGGAATTCAATAAAAAAAAAACTGTTCGTGTTGAAATGAAAACGAAATGGGTTTTAGGGGTTCGAGAGCAAGCAGGCGAATTTATCAAGAATAATTTTTTTCCCTCTTTTAAACCCCATCCGTGGACATACATACGTGGACATACTGTACATATGAGAAACTATAATTTCCCAACTTACCTATATGTTTAATTAGCCCAAGAAACTTATAAATAATTAATTAATTATTGCCAGAGGCAATGATAATAAATTATAAAACCGCCACTTGACAAACTTCTGCAACACCAAAATGAGTGCGAAAGTAATAAAAAAAAAGCAGAGAATGATTTTCAAAAAAGTTACTAATGTGATTGTTTAGTTGCCACTCTCAGGAATAGTTTCAATATTTACTTTATTTGGTCTTACAGAATGAAATTTTCATTAAAGGTTCACCCACAATTATTTAAAAAAAAACCATATATCGGAAAAATATCACATCTTGGTCCAACTGCACCGTTTTCCTATAAAGCGGGACTTAACGCTAAGGGATTTTTATTTGCACAGTTTGGTCCTTGGTGTCATACGGAGACATCATCATTTTCGTTATTATGAACAATAATTATTAGATGATACTTATACATTTTTTATTTATATTCAGATTTTGGATAAACAGGGTCGGTACTGACGTAATGAGTGTATTTGGTCTTCCACGGAGAACCAACAACAACGTTGAATCCTTCAATAACCGTTTGCAGCAAAAGATGGGAGTGGCGCATCCCAACCTTTGGAGATTTATAGGTTAGTATACACTGTTCCCCACTTATATTCCGTAATTAGGAGTTCAATGCTGGGTCACATGTCCTAATCTTTTTGTAACTTTCGCTTAATAATTATTTATTTTAATTTTTCGAGTTTTAAAACAGACCATCATTATACAGTGTTTTCCGAAATTGTTCTAACAAACTTCTTCTTTTAAACCCCATCCGTGGACATACTGTACATTCATTAATGAACTCATGGGCAGGTGGGCTTAGCTCCGGTGCCACGGCTTATCACCACTTTCGTCAATAATAACAACTCATGCCAAACAGTGGAAAATCCCCGGATTTTCTAGAACTTGGAGAAGCTAGCTCGACAATTCTTTCTACCAACTTGTTCGCGTTCGACTGGACTAAAGAAAAAGGAGTCGAATTTCGTGGTTGGGCCAACCACCTTATCGAAATTTTTAACATACATCCTTTTATTTAGAGTAAATTTCTAAAAATCCTCAGTAAATCCCTAGTAAATGTCCATAGATCCCCAATAAACTCTCGAAGATGTACATTATAAATCGCCAAGTGTTCGCTCCTTGCCTTTCGTCAATTCTGGAGATCAATAGGACACCAGCGAATGAGTCCAGCTTATTCTCTACGGGCCGAAAGACTGAGTTGGCATTATGGCAATATGCCAAAAATCAGCCTCTAGACATGTCAATCAATGTCAATTCATATAATTTTCTGACTTTTGTCATTTGTTGAGGTTCAGATGCGGTATTATATTGAAGTATTGCTGCAAAAATGAACGATATTGTGGCTCTCGGTTACATTGTGACTTGTTTCCGACCGTTTCTTGTGAGTATTTTACACTCCTCATACCTCATTTCCTTGAATTTCGTGAATTTCCAGAAAAGTCCGTATTACACTATCATAATTAGGCGTCAGCAACCAATTCTGGAGTTAAATAATTCTAAAAATTTGAATTACCTTGAAATGTCTTAGTTTTCCTATACAAATAATAATGTGTTGATGATAATCTTAAGAATCGCATGAAAACTTCTTAGATAATTCGTCAGAATTGGTTGCTGAAACCTAATTATGATAGCGTAGGCCGATTTTGGGCATATTCTGGCATATTGCCATGATGCCAACTCAGTCTTTCGGCCCGTTAGATAAAGTTGGCTATGGCTATTGGCAAAATATAAAACTTCAGAAAATTTTAGATTTTGACATGGTTTGTCATTTATATCGTTGCCAAAACGAACTTATTTCCATTTCTAATAATTTTCATATATCCTCAATAAATAATCTAGTATTTTATTGAGAAAATATTTGTATGTTCCAGACGGTTCCAAGAGTTTTCCCGGTTTTATTGGTACTGTGCCTACTTGTGGACACCCGCGGACACTTTTTCTTATTAGCACTTTTGGCGGAACATTTGAGAGTTATCTGTCAACTAATCAGAAATAATAACGCTAATTTCTAATTTGGCCGAAAAATTAATCTCTCAGTCATAGGAAACACCCCTTATTATATCTCGATCAGGTATAGGCTGATTTTTGAGACGTCAAAAATTTCCACCAAAAGTGCAAGCAAAGTGCGGTGGTGCCAATAGGTACAGAATGTACAGTTATCACATGTAAATTAATTCAATTACTATTTCTAGATAAATTATCCAAAATTATCGGAGATGCCCATGTGAGTTTGGATCAAATCATTGATGGTAATTTGCCGACTAGGCCTAGAATTACGTCTAATCGTAGTAATGACACCCATATAAGAAGCGCGCTACGACTGTATGCTGCAGACAACTTCAACGCGGGTGCCAATATTTTAAGTTTTCTCAAAATGTGCGCTCATGCCGTGGATGGATACGAAGATGGAAGAAGAACGTGGGCTAATAACATCGAAGGCGTTGAAGGTAATGATTGTTTGTAATAGATGTATTTTTCTTAACGATTTTGCGTGAATTTTGCAGATAATTTGTATGATTATTCAGACGATGAAGTTTTTGTAATACAAATGAGTAAGTACATATGTACGGAGCGACCGAATAAATTTGAAATAAATCTGAAAATTACTGAAAGGGTAGAGAGAGAATGATAGTCACAGCCTCCCCTTAATTATGTCAAACTTATTTGATCGCCCCGTATTATCCGGGTATCATGCATATATTTATTTATTATATGTATTTCTAATACAGCGTGTTTCAGGAAGAAAGGTCCAGATTTTCAGGATGGTCTCCTTGAGTGATTGCCAACAAAATTTCTTAGTAAATATACAGGCTGTTTGATAAAAACTCCAGAACGCCACAGTTTCTTTGGTTGTGATCCGATTTCAAAAACCCATTAACAAAATATGATTTATTTTTCATGCTCTACGAATAGGACTTGTTACCAATTTTTTCCCCTCAACTTCTTTTTTTAACATTGATAAATTTAACTTTTTTAATAATAAAACGCGATTATTTCCAATTCAAAGTTGAAGTAGATATTTTTTTCTATACCATCGGTCAATAAAAAAGTAAAATTTTCTTGATAATCATCAGAAAAACGCAAAAAATGATTCGCCAGATTTGGTCGGATTAAACAAAAAACGTCATTTTCACGTTTGCTTTGGAATCCAAAGCACTCCTGAAACTGACATTTTTTTAATTTAAATCAAATCGGGCGAAACTTCTTATGCGTTTTCTTGGATAATCATTGAAAAAATGACCATTTTCTACATACCATAGTAAAGAGAAAAATACATACTTCAATTTTAAATTAGGAGTAATCGTACTTTATTCTTGAAAAATTAAATTTACCAATGTTAAAAAAAGAAGTTGGTGGAAAAAATTTGGTAACAAGCTCTATCCGTAGTGCATGAAAAATAAATAATTTTTTAATAATGGGTTTTTGAAATCGGATCACAACCAAAGACACTGTGGCGTTCTGGAGTTTTTATCAAACAGCCTGTATATCCGTAAACGCCAAATAGATACAGGGTGTCACATTTAATATTTCCACTAAGTTTTTCAGATACGGGAACACCAAAATCGGTAAAATGTTTCAAACGAGAAAGATAGCCCATGATGTCAGCTTTCAGAAAATTTTTTGTCGATTCTTGTATTTTTAATAGTTCCAAGGATATCGCGATTTTGCTGCAGCTGGTCGGAGGACGAAAAACTCATATTTCAAAATTTCAACAAAATTCTTCGGGTGAAAAAGATACCTTAAATGAAGACGGTTCTAATGTTTTAACAATGTTTTTGAATAACTACTGTTTTTTAGGAAATATTGTCACTTAAGTAAGAAAATTCTTTCATTTAAAATCACGATATCCATGAAACAGTAGACGTTAGACAAAACTTGTATTGAAACAAGAGAAAGCTCTCGATTTTAGCTATCTTTTTCATTCTAGGTATTTTATTGAAATCTGAAAATTTCAATTTTTCGTCCTTCGACCAGCTGCAGCAAAATCGCAATATCTTCGAAACTATTAAAGACACTAGAATCGACAATTTTTTTTCTGAAAGCTGACATCATAGGCTCTCTTTTTCTTTGAAAACTTTTTACCGATTTTGGTTGACATGTCTCTGGTAAACTATGGCTCAGTATTTCCACCTATGGTTAACCTCCAGATTAGCTAACTGTAACTTTGAATGTGAACCTTCATCATTCATTTTGACCGGAATTGTCACAGTCTAAGGTTCCAGTTAGCTAACTGGAGGTTAACCATAGGTGGAAATACTGGGCCTTAGTGGGAGTATTAAATGTGACACCCTGTATCTATTTGGCGTTTACGGATATATATTTACTAAGAAATTTGTTGGCAATCACTCAAGGAGTACATCCTGAAAATCTGGACCTTTCTTCCTGAAACACGCTGTATAATAATGAAGTCGTACCTCCATTTGACGATTTTCCTCCTGTCTTACCGCATAATATTTTATTAGATGAAGAACACCATGAGGCCGCTGGAAATGTCCTACCACCGGAGATCCAACCTATCCGACTACCGCCAGTTCAACCCGTTTTACAGGGTAGGTTGTAAACATGTATGCCTTTTTCAATAATATATTATTAATAACTTATAATAAGTAACCCATTTCTTCAGCAATAAATGATGACCATGATTTCCACATTCCGGAAGACGATTGGGAACAGGATTGGTTAGAAGAAAGGGACGGTATGCTGGTTTTTGAAGATTCCGTTTGATATTCTTTACTTTATGATGTGTATTTGATCCTTTTCAGATGATCCTATTTTGAGAGTTCCTCTTTGGGTGCCAAGAGATCCTGAAGCGGTAGAATTTGTCGTCGGAAACAATGAGGAACTTTTATGCAAATCTTGTTTGGTGTACATGAGAAGATACATCTTAAGCTGCGGTCATTCCGTATGTGACGAATGTGCCTCATATTTATATAATAGATATCAAGTGTGTCCTTTATGTCGATCGATGTTATTACGAACTCCAATAAGGATGTTTCTCTGAGATTATAATTATACGGGGTGTCTTTGAAATACGTGTACAACGCGCTACCACATACTCCTGAAGTCAAAATAGAACGATTTAACCAAAATTACCTTAGTCCAAAAGTTGATAATAAAAAAGTTACAGGGTGTTGAACTGAAAATTTTTATTTCAAATTTCTTGAATAATTTGTCCAGTTTTGGGAATAATAGTTCAGAAATTGGTACACGAGAGTTTTTTTGATACGAGGAATACTTTTCTGGACTCAGTTTTGCTGTATTCTTTAGGGGGCGTCACGTGCGCTACAAGAATTTGCAAATGACAGTCTTAACGTTTTCTCCCTCAAAATTACCGATGTTCTAATAAGTGGAATCGCCTGCCTGATGATTTTTCTTAATAAAAGTTCTCTTGTTTGATGTCTCTACGGTCTACCGTTTTGGAATTATTCACTCATAAATGGTCGATTTCACCCAGAATTCGCACTAATTTATGGGATCATTTTTCATGAAAAACACATTAGCCTTAAAAAAAGTTAATTTCATGACTTAGCAAAACGAACGAATCACCTGACGAAAAAAGTAATTGAACTTCGATTTTGGGGGGTTCATTTGTTTTTCTTGAAAAATTTCCCCAAAAATTATAGCGAATTTAGGGTGAAATCGACCATTTAAGAGTGAATAATTCCAAAACGGTGGACCGTAGGGACATCAAACAAGAGAACTTTTATCGAGTAAAATCATCGGCCAGTCGATTCCATTTATTGCAGCATTGGTAATTTGGAAGAAGAAAAAGTTAAGTCTATCAGTTGAAAATTCTTGTAGGGTACGTGGCGCCCCCTAGAAAATACAGTAAAACCGAGTCCAGATAAATATTCCCCGTACCAAAGAACCCTCGTGGACCAATTTTCGAATTATTATTCCCAAAACTTGACAGCTCTTCGAAAGATTAAAATAAAAATTTTCATTTCAACACTGTAACTTTTGTATTATCAACTTTTGGACTAAGGTCATTTTGGTTCAATCGTCCTATTTTGACCTCAGGAATATGTGGTAGCGCGTTGTACACGTATTTCCAAGACACCCTGTATAATACATAAATAAAATAATAATAAAACACAACGCGTATTAATGAAATAAAAATGTTCCAGTGGTTCCAACCTCTGTTTCAAATATGTATAAATAATGAAAACGTTCATTTGAAGTAATAGTTATTTACATAGATTATTCATGATATAAATGTTAAAAGTGACATTTATTACGAAAGCGTACTGATATCACCATATTTATTTTAAAATTAATAAATCCGATATATCGGATAAAAATCAGATATATCGAAAAAAAATCCGATATATCGAAAAAATATCCGATATATCGGAAAAAAATCCGATATATCGGAAAAATAAATCCGATATACTTATCGGAAAACAATCCGATATATCGAAAAAATATCCGATATATTGGAAAAAAATCCGATATATCGGAAAAATATCCTCTATTTGTTACTAAAGCTTCGTGAACCGCAATAGTGCATGAGCACGCGATAAACATCATATAAGTAGTTATTTATTTCTATTTTTGATAATTATTCTAGGTATATTAAATATTAATTGAATATAACCATGCGTTCTATGTTTATTTATGGTAGTTTGGGCTTCGGAGAAGAGAATGTTGATTATGGACAGGGATAATTTGATAAGAGACTACTTCTTGAGTAGCCTGCGTTCTGCGTTATGAAGAGATTGTTGTCTTCCTGTGAGCCTTCAACGCTTCCGTACTAAATCACTTCACGATTTAGGTTTCTGTGGTGTTTTTTTTTCGAGAAAAATGCACCTGTTCGAAGTTCTCTTAGCCTAAGTTTTAACTACTCTTGAACAGGTGCATTAATTTGAATCTAGGAAATTGGACAAACAAAACCGCTTCTTTGATCCATGTGAGAATGAATGATAAACTCACAAATAAATCGACAAATAACGAATTACAATCTTGAGTAAAAACGGCGCTGGTCGAACTGAGGACCGTTATCACCTTCTATCTTACAGTTCTGTCCTATATCTCTTCCTGATATGCTCTTCCCTTGTTTCCTACCATAACCTGTTCAGGCGCAATGACCATTTAAGGTTCATTTTTCCGATATATCGGATTTTTTTTCGATATATCGGATTTTTTAATTTTAAAATAAATATGGTGATAAGTACTAGTACGCTTTCGTAATTTATATCATAAATAACTAATTTTGTTGTAAAAAAAAATCAGTAAAGTCAACAATGAAAACAAACAAAAAACTTTGAATTTTTGAATTCCCGATACACTTCGCGCTAAATTTGTTAGTTTCAGGACGTGATTAAATCAAGTTGGTAGTCATGTCATGATTTTGGTTACAATTTTTATTTGGATCTTTGTACGGTTGGCTCTTTGCACTGTGGACTAATTTTACGTTGGAAGTATTGTACTTTTGCGAAATCCGTACTTTGGAAGGAAATATTTTGTTTCAGTTGTTGTTTGGAACGAAATATCTTGGACATTTCTACGCGCTCCCAGTTCCTGCCGATCCAGGAAACGGCGGAAGAATTTTCGTAAACATCAAGCCATTTCTCCCGTTATACGATTCCAACTAGGAATGTCTATACATTTCTTGGCCCATATCTTTGGTAAACGATATCTTTTCTAAAAGATTCTCGATTACTTCATCAAAAGCAGTCAATGACAGTTCATGTCAAAAGCGTACCTCATCGGCATTCGACTCGGGCCGAGCGCAACCGATGTGTCTCCTAAGGTGAACACACCGGAATGCACACAAAACGGCCTAATTCGTGTCGGCATATTCTCGGATGTAAACACGGATGTCCTTCATGGAGGTCGTTAGTCGTTGCACATTTTCAAACCTCGTATTATGCACCCGAAACGGCATAATTGGTGTCGGAAAATTCACTAGAAACACCAGCGTGTTACGTGGCGGCCTTTTGTACCCTCAAAATGCCATAAATTGCAATTTTTCCGGTGTGTTTACGTTAGGAGACACATCCTTTGCGCTCGGCCCGAGCCGAATGCCGATGAGGTACGCTCTTGACAGGAACTGTCATTGTCGGGATTATGATAATTCGATATTATAATCATTCGCGACTATGAGATTTCGATACTGTGAATTTTCGCGACTATGAGTTTTCGCGATTATGAGTGGTACCTAGTCTCATAATTGTATATCAAATGCTACGTAACATTTCAGGTCCAGGAATGGAACAAGCAACAATCCAAATTGATTTCAATTTATTGTGACGAGTTGAAAATTCGTGAGAATGTTTGTTGGGAGTACCGAAGCATAGTTCGGTCACAAACATTGTTTTTCCTAAAACAAAACGTATTAAAACAATAAATTAACACCAATTAACTCACGCATAACCCATCAAAGATTAATTCAACGCCAGAGACAGCTTAAAACACTCAAAACACCCAAAAAACCCGAGAGAAGAAGAGCAAACATAACCCCACATTCACAGTTGGACAATGACGTTTAGCCGAGATGCGAACCAACGCTGCCAGATACACGCTCCAGTGTTGCCAACTCAAAATAGGAAATCCGCTAGATGGCGCCACAAGTTATAACTCGCGCGCATGCGCTATTCATCCTAAAATATAAGGCCGCTTGAAATTTACCGCCGGCATCGGTTTTTTCGACAAAGATCCTCAAACCAGACTGTGCTCGTCTCTCGACTACTAGTTCTGCCCAAGTTTCTCCACCACCTGCTTACCCTCGGTAAGTTTTGAGGGGTTTTTCCCTTAGGAGTATTTCTCCACCGGTTTTCTGCTGGTTTTCTTGGTTTTCTGCCAAGTTTCCCCTGAATTAGACGGAGTCTCTCTCCACCTTAGGAGTTAGGACGTTATTCCCGTATTTTGGGACCGCGAAATTATTTTCATTTTTGTATTCAAAATTCAAATTATCGTTTTTAGGTTAGATTTTTGAAAATCACGGGCTGCTGTGATTTTTCCCCGGTAATTTCTCTGATTACCCGTCAGTTGAGGTTAGTTCACGCTACACCGCGTTTTGAAATAATTTAGTCGTAGCTTCACGCCCATAAGGCCGTTTCAATTTCCAAATACACAATTTTAACCGAACGTCGCGTACACTGACACGGGACAGTAAACATAACCTCCGGTATCTTGTTCCCCCAAATTCGTTTCAGTTGCTAAACCATCGACGCGTACCGACCGCGTCAACCGCCATTTTGGATCCGGATCGAGTCCCGGCTTGAAATCAAATTCCGAAAGAACGTCCCCGTCTCCCATCTTGGACGGACTTTCCTGATGCAGACCGTCAACACGCGATAGCTAGCTAGTTCTTGATTGTTCCATTGTAAATAATTGTTTCATTGTCAATAAGTTAGGTTAGGATTTCGTTTCATAATTTAAAGTTGCAATACCGTCCGCGTTCTCTTATTCTTAGCCCTGTACTGTGAGGACAATTTGGATAAATCACATTAAAACCATAACTGTTGCAAAATCCCTGGAATTTCACGGCTTCAGAGCTTCACCCGATTGTGGTGATAGCTCCCGGCTAGATTTGCCCTCGTTACTCATTAACCGGGACCACAAAAGCCTCCGGGGTTCGTAGTGGCCGCGATGGTGTTTGGGCCGGTTTCGTCATGGGGTTAGACGGCAGATTATTTATTGGAATAAAAGATGGATCGTGCTCAACAGTGTATATTCGAAGTACTAAATGTGAGGGCTGTGGGACTCACCAAACAACAGCGACATCGACATAGCGGCTGAGTTCACTTAAGGCACAATTACACAAGTTAAAAAGTTCACAATGGTTATCACCCGGACAGTTGGGTTTCGTCACTAGAACTAATTCTATTAACTATCAACTGACAACTAACTTTTTGGCCCTCTCCCGTACATTTTAAAAGAGGTCGCACCTTAATCCCCTAATTTTTTACAAGTTCATCATTGGCTAGTTTTAGTATTGATTTTCGGCGCTTCCTCGTCTTATAAACTAACAATTGGTCAAGAGTGATAATTCGGGGGTGTAAATGAGTTTTTACCTTTACGGATTGGTTCGACCCCCCTTCGAACGGCGCCCTTACATTTCCGCATGGGTGCCGCCCACAAGTGGCCGACCATCCCTTAACATTAGCTAATTGAATTAACACCTTTCCCAAGTGGCTTGACAATTATTACGGTCCGGCACCCCAATACAGGGTGGCCAACACCTTCCACGTATAACAACAATAAGACATGATCCTTTACCCTCACACCTGCCCCTAATATCAATCCCTTCGATCAACCACCTGCTGTGGTACATTGCGATCGTCCTAGATGGTTCCAATCATATCATTGTTTGGCATCCGCCCACCCATAATCGAGGTGCAAACCACCACCTCACCCTGTACGTTCTCACTCGTTAGTTTTTCCCTGCCCGTGAGATCTTATTTTAACATTGCTCACCCTCTTTATGACCTGTCCAGTTCTTGACTGCGTTCCACTAACTTATGCCATTTTATGAACCTCCCCTTATCATTCCATCACAGGCCCAACGTACATATCTATTTTCGAGGTGTTCCGGGTCCATTCCCTTTTAGTATAATTATCCTTTCATTATATTTAAACAAAATTAGGTGTGTTCTTCCACGCATCGTGGCCCACACCCTGCGTAATTAATAATGAACTTTAATTAATTTTACTACGAGTGCTGACTAACATCAAGACATTATGCACTAGTATAAAGACAATTAGGTTTTGCCACATTACGAACACCAAGATATTAGGAATAAATCTAAAGACAATTAGATTTGCCACATTACTATCTGCCGTGTTTTTAAAATGTGAGCTCCACACGGGGCTTACATTTTAACAAAACTCCTTTCTCCCTCTCGAGAGACTAAAACTAACCTTAAGCTTACCCACCACCCCAATGATCCTAACTCTAAAGCTCACTAAACTTACTATGTTTCCTTATTCTAACCTAATCCCAAAACTTATTCTATACCTTACTCTAACATCTAGATATTAAAACTTAAGCTAACACTTAGAGATTAAACTTACCCTAACTTAACCTACCTCTACGAACTAAGACTTACGCTAACTTAACCTAAACTTAACTAAACTTATTCTAACTTTACAACTCACTGTCCTCTCAGTTCTCTCCCAGCCACACTCCCAATTGTTCAAGTCCCCTGTCTTTTCAGTTCTCCCACCACACTCCCCACATCACTACTCCTCCCCCCAAGAGTCATCGTCCGGCGAGGGAACCCGCACCGGAGGCGGAGGACACCGGTAATGTTCCTCCCTCCGCTGAAGGAACCGCTCCCGGAACGCCGGCACCTTCATTAGTCCACGCAGCGGCGATCGACGTGGCCGCGCGTAGTTGTCCACCACCTCGCGCCGGACTCCCCCCACCGTCACCCACTCCGTTGGTGTCGCCGGCCGAGATGTTGAGTAGCTAATAACCATGGTCGGCATGGGAGACGGCGGCGGCGTTATGGAGGCCTCCGAGTTCGGGGACCCCGGGGGTGGTGGCAACGTCACGGACGACGTTCCGGTCGACCACACCGCTGACGGCGCCGGTGATCCAGGCAGGGGTGGTGGCGGGGGCGACATTGTCGGCGACGGCAGCCGGGGCAAAGGCACCGCCGGTCTCTGGGCGTCCGGGGTGTAGCGGGTCAGTTCCCCTACCGTCGCCCCTGATCCGGAGCCAGGCCTCGAGGAGGATGACTCAGCCTCAGACTCCGGCAGGGGAGGCAACGGCCGGAACGGGTACGAGGCATAGTGGACCGACGGGACGGTTGCTGCCGGGCGGAACATGGGGACGTATGCCGGGGGTGCATTCCTCCCCGGGAAGTCCCACCGCGGCTCAAAAATCCCACTCGGTTCCCGTCGGTACCCTACTGACGGGGATCGTCGTTGTACAGGAGCTTCCCCCCTCCGCTTCGCAACAATCCATTGAAGGGTTAAGTGGGACACCACCCCAAGGACATAGCAGAGAGCGAAAACCCCTGCCCCCGCCAGAATGATATTCCAGTATCGTTCCTTTTGTATTGCTCTCTGGGCCTCCATCTCCACCCGGAGCACCTCTGCCCCGCTACACTGCACCATTACCCCCGATTGGGGGAAGAATTTTGTCGCACTCTCTCCCCCCTCATGACTTATCGTCACCGACAAGTCCACCGTATCCCCCTGCCTCACCGCCTGGAGGTAGACACTTGACGACGATTTCATAGTGGTGATCCAGGGGTGCTCTCCCGCCTTGTTTATCGTTATTCCTATAAGGGCCCATTCGTCAACCTGGAGGGGCGGCGTCAGGGCGACCTGCATGACACAGGCCCGCCCCGGCAGGATGGGCCCCCAGGAGATAACATATGGCCGGCTTCGGGGGTTGATGGAGCCGGGCGCCGCCGCTCCATCCCGGAGGGTCATGCATACTAACAACACTGTAACTCATAATACAAAATGAGTTTCATGTAACTGGTGAGAAATAAACCAACTACTTACAACTACTGCTACTGCTACTCACGTCAAGTATACTACGTACCATTTTGATTATTATCTACTTCCAACAATGATTACACAACTATTTGTCATAATTCTAACTAGTTAACACAATTACTTCCCTAGTCTAACCCATGCCCTCAATAAATAGTTCAATTGATGTGCCTTGTGCTTTAAAGAATTTTTGAAATCAAGGGGTTCACCCATTTACTTAAGTTGCGCGGGTTGGTAAGGTCGGATAAACTCCTGGCGTTATCACTTCTTCATAGTCCGCGTTGTCTGGTACCGCGAACCGCACCGAACGAGTTGTTGGGGACGCCTGGACGAAAGGGTTGGATACTACTATCTTTTCTACGGTTGGTTCTTCTAGGCCCTCCTCCACGGACTTCATCTCACCTCCCGGACCTTCCTTTGACGCAAATTTTTTACTCAATATCCATAGTGTCATGGTATCCCACAGACTCGCAATTATTTTATATGAACATCCATGGGAGTTGTGAATGGCAATTGCGTTCAATAGAACTTCGAAGACAAATTTGAATACTCGGCATATCATATAAATTCCTAATAATCCGCTGGTCCATGTACCAACGAACTTGAACCAGCCCCATAACTTTTGCGTAGTGGATTCAGCAATTCTGTCTAGATCTTCCTGACTAAAGAGGTTAATTGCTTTAAAGTTCTTATCATTTACGATCTCGCCCGAAATTTTACGAGCCATTATGTTGTTTAACGCCGGCCTCTCTATCCCAAACATGATACTGTCTTTTGCCTTCTGTATTTCTTTGTCGGTGTAAATGCCACCTGCTCCCAAATTTTGGATGGATTTGAAACTGAAATCGGGCTCCGTTCCTGGGGTGAGCTCGATGGGCGCTCTTACTCTGGATGGAAATGGATTCACACTCATCCATTCGTTGTTGATGTTATAAAGTGGCGGTACTAATGAGTTACAGTCTATGGGCTCTCCATGGGACTGAAGTACCCTCGTAATCGGTGACATGAAATATGATTGATTATCGGCTAATACTGGTAATTCACTGTAACATTCTTCAGTTCTCCGTAGTTGTACAACTCGTGGTACACAACGTAAGATGTATAACGCTTCTCCTGCAATCTTCCCCACGAACCCAATTTCTTCTTTTATGATGTTACTAATGAGATTCGGTAATGAAGTTGCCAGGGCTAATCGGTTCCGTAAGATCTCTCGGTGCAGTAAACACCGCCGATATACTGTGTGAGCCCGGTACTTATCCATCGCAATCTTAGTGGACTGTTCCATATATAAAAATTTTGTATTTACATACGCCGCCATATCTAACTCATAGGTATCCCATCCAGGTCTCCATGTTATCAAAGGGCTCCCCATTCTCTTTTCCACTACCAACAATTGTGGATGTTCGGTGACCCATATAGGTTCACCGCACAACTGGCTTTGCTTTACGAGTCTAAGGGCAAAGACCTTTTCTACCTGCTCGACTACTAAGATTTTGGTTGTACTTCCTTCACGGGTTTCTTCCACCAGCTGGCCAATACCATCGTATAAAGGGGTATATCCCGAACAGGTGTCCTCTGGGCCGACTTTCCAATAGGCCTCACCTACTGCCAAATCCGAACATTGACCTTTCATGAAGGGACACGTCACCCCGTTCTTCAGAATAACTTCATTGGTGTCTAATTTGAGTTTCGCATCATAGTCCTGTACTGAGATTCTAATTGCCGCTGTCACCGTCACCTGTTTCCAAGACATCCCATCCTCGCTATACGTCGCTCCCACACATGTACCATCGGAGTCCATGTTGCCTGCCAAGGTAACCGACGCTGGAGTAGTTGAATTTGGACGGATTCGATTGATAATGGTTCCAGGAAATCCGCGATATTCCTGGTATTGGTGCATGTAATTACATGCTTCGATGCCGACTGAATGGATGTATGTCAACATCCCTCCGGCTACTATCGCCGAGTGACTGAACATACCACATCGATGTATAATTCTAGTGATTTCTAATTGACAAATCCGCACATGCAGTCGCGAAATTTGTTTTCTCTGTAAAACTTGCACAGCACGATTACTCGTGATATAACCCGTTTCAGGGTCAGGGCATGGGGCTACATTACTTAACGAAACTACCGATATATTTGTGGAGGGGCCCTTGCAATCATATGCTATTAGGGACAACGCGGTGTGGAATTGCAGTACCACTACCACCCGTTTCCATGCTGGAATTAATAATACAATATAATAACTACACACTGGTTTGCTTATCGCCTTACTCTAATTTCATTTTTTTTTTTTATTGTTTCTAATAGACTAAATTACTTTACTATTACACTAAAAGGTCCCTATACCTAGGGTGAAGTTACTAATCTACTGAATAATTCTAAATAGCCCGTTTTAGTACCCATACTTCATCTTTTACATTTCCCTTGCTCCTGGTAGGTAGCATGCTGGTGCAGGGGATTCTCTACCCGTGCTTGTGCTGCAAGCGGTGCATCTACAGGGTGTGCCGTATTTATGGTGCCGTCTCTATCATTATCCTCCCTAAGGTTATCTTCCTGATCACTGAATTGATCTACTACTTCGCATTTATTTTCTCGAGGTGCCGTAATGGTTTCCTCCTCATCACTGCCCCCTTCTGAATCCGTTTCCATTTGCTCCACTGAACTTTCGTCCCTTCCAGTGATAAATGCTTCTTCATCACTGGACGGACTTGGATCTAGTTCATTATTTTCCTCGTCCCCAGAGGTAACTACCGAGCAGTCATCCTCGTTGTTGTCAACTAATTCATTCCTAACGGGAGGTGTTTTATTTAACACGAATCCCTCAGGATTAGGAAGCTTTCTTTCGCCTTCCGCCTCCTGCGACAACTTAGTTGGCTTAACGACCTCCGATTGGTCCTCCCGAAGTGACCTTTCGCCTCTAATTTTCTTCAGCCGATTTGCATGCACTAACTCCTCTTTACGCGTTTTTATATTTTTGATTTTATAATTGACTGGATTTGGATGTGAAATTATTCTGTATGGCCCGGCCCATTGGGGCTGGAACTTAGTTGCTAACCTGCTGTTGGCAACAGGTACTTTTCGTAAATAAACCTTATCCCCGACTGCTAAGTCTTTAGCTTTTGCTTTTTTATTGAATCGACTACTTTGTATAGCCGACTGTTGCTGCAGTGCGTGTTGTGCCGCTTTATGAGCTTTCTTTAAGCGTGCTATAAATTCCGAAACATAATTCGTATCGATATCGTATTGAACACGACCTGGCGCCTCAATTAACTCAAAAGGCATGCGCATATCCCGACCAAATAACAAGAAAAACGGTGCTTCTCCTGTTGAACGATTTACTGTATTACGCATTGCCGCCAAAGTGAACGGTAGCTGATCATCCCAATTGGGGTCTTCTTCTGATAAATAATGAGATAGCATTGTTTTTAAAGTTTTGTGCATGCGTTCTACCACCCCATTTGCTGATGGCAAATAAGGTGTGGTGCTAAGTTTTCGTATTTGTAAAGCCGTGCATAAATTTTGAAACAATTCCGATAAAAACTGTGCTCCGCGATCAGACAATACTGCTTTAGGTGAGCCATGCCTCAGTATGATGGCTTCCATGAAAGCTCTTGCCACCGTACTTGCTTTAACATCTGGGATAGGTATACATTCCATGTAACGGGTTAAGTAATCGATGCATGTAAAAATATAACGATTACCTCGTTCAGTGATATTGAGTGGACCTACTATATCAATTGCAACTTTATCAAAAGGTTTCTCGGGTACCGGTATATTTTGTAAAATGACGGGAGGCTGCGGCTGTGTCTTATGCACATTACACGAATGGCACGACTGACAATGTTGTTTAATGTCCTTGGCCATTCCTTTCCAATAATAATTTCGCTTAATTAGTTCTAAAGTTTTCGCGATTCCTGGATGCGAACAAATTGGATTATCGTGATATTTGTTAATTACTTCCGCCACTAATAATTTAGGCACGACCAACTGGTCGTGTCGTTCACCGGTAGATCTTTGTTTGTAAACAAACCCTTCGGGACTTAGGTAGGTCTGCTCTCAAGGTCTGCTACCTGAGTGAGGTCATTGTCCTCTTGTTGATACCTTTTGAATGTAGGTCGATCCCACAAAATCGGCACGCTAAAATCTAAGTCGCGTTCAATTACATTTACCGAAAAATTCTGCGCATCCTCATCTTCCTCGGATCTCAATCTTGTTAAACTATCCGCGTTCGCGTTACATTTTCCCGCTCTGTATTCGATCGTGAAACTAAATTCCATTAAGGTGATGACCCATTTACTTAATCGCGATCCCGGATCTTTCAAGTTCATGATGTACTTTAGGGGGCGATGATCGGTAATTATCGTGAAATGAGTTCCGATCAAATAACATTTATAGTGTTTGACTCCCCATACCACCGCCAATAATTCACGTTCAATGGTACTATAATTTCGCTCAGGCGCTGCCAAAGTGCGACTAGCATAGCTGATCGGATGCTCAGCCCCGTCGTGTTTTTGCGATAATATTGCACTGATTGCAACTCCGGAGGCATCGGTGGTCAATATAAACGGTTTGGAAAAATCTGGATATCTTAAAATAGGGGGTGTGACCAATGCGCGTTTCAAGATGCTAAACGCTTCTTCTTGCGTCTCAGTCCACAAGAAAGGATTATCTTTCTTTGTGAGCTGTGTCAGAGGTAATGATATCTGCGAGAACTTAGGTACAAACCGCCTATAAAATCCTGCCAAGCCAAGAAACGCGCGGACTTCTTTAACAGTTTTCGGTTGGGGATAATTATCTATCACTTTCGTTTTTGCTGGGTCAACTTTACATCCATCCCCCGAAATAATATGACCTAGATATTTCGCCGTGGGTCTCAAAAAGTTACATTTCGTCGGTTTAAATTTTAGGTTGTTTTCGCGCATTCTTTTGAAGACCTCCTCCAATCTTCTTAAGTGTTCATCAACGTCTCCACTACTGTAGATTATGATGTCGTCTAAATAGACTAGACATTCCACCCCTACTAATCCAGAAAAGACTGTGTACATCAGCCTCTGGAATGTGGCGGGTGCGTTTTTCAATCCCATTGCTAATCGATTGAACTCGTAGTGGCCGTTCATCGTACTGAACGCTGTTTTCTCCTTACTTTCCTCTTCTAATTCAATTTGGTAATAACCACTCGCCATATCCATGGTGGTAAAGAGTGTTGCACCCGTCAACTGATCAATGGTATCTTGTAGATGGGGCAAAGGGAAGAAATCGGTTTTCGTTACCTTGTTTAATTCCCTATAATCAATGCACACTCTTATTTCGGGCTCCTCTCCGGGATGCCTCTTTTTATCCACCAGGACTACCGGGGCGCTCCATGGCGATTCACTCGGTCTGATTATGCCATCACTTAAAAATTTTCCAATTTCTTTTTCAAGTGCAGGCCGTCGTTGAAACGGCACTTTATAAGGTCGCCGTGCAATCGGCATAACCTCTTCCGTGATAATTCTGTGTTTCACTTTATTAGTGCTCGTCAACTTCTGCGATGGCGCTCTGAATACATCAATGTATTTCACTATTAAATCTCGCACTCTAGTTTTATCTCCTTCTTCTAATTCCTCTAAATTGATTTGCTGCAAAATCTCGCTAATTCCTGGATTCATTTTTCGATTTCTATTAATTCGGCATATTTTCTCCTCTCGGACTCTCTCTCTCGGCTCTACTTCTACTAATTTTCCAATTACTGTTTTTTCAGTAATCTCGATGTCGTAATTTGTCACATTCATTAATCGCACCGGAAGTTCGCTGATCAGTCGACTTACAGTGCGGGCCACCATTATTCCTTGTATGGGGACGGGATTAGGTTCCATGATGACTTCCGTCGTAATTGGGAACGCCTCCTTAACACGTGCTAAAGCTACCACCTGTTGTCGTGCTGGTATAATAAGGGGATGGGCTAACCGAACCAGACGCGTGCACTCGTCTTCTCGATTGACTCCATTTTGTTTGATCTCATTATTCCCCGACGTGTTTTTCGCCACTCCATATTGCGGAATCGCTGATGGCTTCAATTTGCGTGACAATTTCCATCGACATCCTACTTCGGACCCTGTCCGTCGCTTCGTTGGACTATCTTTCACTAAAATTTGCAATTGCTTCATCACCCCTCTGGGTGCCTCCTCAATTTTTGCTAGTTTAGTTCGTATCTGCTCATTATTAATTGAAATCTGGCCGTGTGCTAATCGTAACTCCAATCTGTGTCGCATGACAAAATCCATGCCTAATAACACATGAGCATCGAAACACACGTTATCTGCTACATAAAACTCGTGCGTAAGCTTCATCCCTTTTGGCGTAGTTAATTCAACCACGGCTACCCCTTTTACAGGTATGAGCTTCTTTTGTACATCCATTAACTTTATATTCGTAGGTGGGAGTGCCAATTCATTTTTCTTAGGTAACACGGTGCTTTTACATACTGATAGCGCCGCTCCGGTGTCAATCAGACACCTGATTACAGCTCCGCTAGTGCTTCTTAATTCTATAATATTTGCAGTGTCAAGATACAAAGGAGGTGCTACTCTACTATTTTCTTGAGGTTTTATCCTCTGTATGGGCTTGATCCAGCCGCTGCCCTGGGCCAGGTAGCGACTTGTGGACCGTTTTTTGTACGAGGTGGCTGACCCCTACAATTAATGGCTATATGACCTCTCTTGCGACACTTGAAACATTCCCTTTGCTCGCCCATACGACACTCTCGACTCCAGTGACCGGGCTTTCCGCATTTAAAACAGTTTCCTGCAGAAGGTCCTCCGGTTGGATTCCGATTATCCCTTACGGGTTGACGCGCAAACTGATTTGGGGGTCGCTGATTTGACACATAGCGGTTAGGCGGACGTTGAGTGGTGGTATATTGATTAGGGCCCCGCTGATTGGGAACATAACGAGCAGGAGAACGTTGAACCGGCGTATACGGCCGCTCTGGGGGACGATATCTGTCTTCGTCCCTTCCCCTAGGTCCTGGGGTACTGGGTCGCGAATTATTCTGGAATCCGCGTCTGTCACCTGAATTAGACCGATTTACGGGGTTACTGATCTCTTTCATAATCTGGACCAAGGCTCCCCAGTCTCCGGGTTTAATTTCTCCAGTATTACTCGAGTCTTTCGCCTCTATGCCCGTGCACAAAATTACGGACTTTTTATTAACGATCGGGTACTCTAAATCTTTTTGGGCCGCCATTGCTAATTCCGGTAACGCCCCCGTACGAGCCTCGATGAGCTCCTCTTTTGCCGCAATTTCGGTAGCTCTCGCGAATGTTTCAGGCGCCTGGCTCATGACGCGCTGGGCTAGCGGCGCCATTAGTCCGTCCAAGAACTGCTGCAAACAATCCTCCTGTAGCCGTTCCTGGATGAACCGATCTTTCTCCAGATTTCCCGTGAGATTAACGGCCTCGTTGCCCAAATACCGAAGTCGCGCCACATAATCACGAACTGACTCCCCGACCCGCTGTTTACATTGCCGGAACATATAGGTCGCTTGACCCGGAATTCTTACTTTACCGAACCGCTCACGCAGCCAACTTGCGAAGGGTGCCCATGTCGCGATTTTTATAGCGTCCGGGTAACTATGCAGGGCCCGCCGCGCTAATCCCTGCAATTTTAATTTCGCGATCGCGACTTGCTGGACCTCCGTCCACTCCCCGAGAGTGGCTGATTCCTCAATGGTGGTAAGGAACTCGTTAACACCAGTATCACCGCTATAAGTCGGGATTAACTCCGTCGTAAAGAACATCGCGCTTGGTTGCGCCATGATACGCGAATTATGGGGTGTGGGTGGTCGGTCTCGCACGGTTTTTAACTGATCGACCCTTTCTTCCGTTGAACTTTGAGCTTCAGCTAGGAACGGGTTGGAATTATTACGCAACGGCGTGGAATGATTTATACTATCACAACCGTCTACTGTCAACTCAACGCGCTCCTCATCCTCTAGATCCCACATTTGCATCTCCCGTGCTACTCATTACTCTAATTGTGATTTTTACTTTTACCGAACAATTGGCCGGTCTATCCAAGGGTTGAATCTACAGCTTTTCAACATGCAGTTACCGATTTTACTATTTAAAACGGCGTTCAAACCTTATTCGCGCTCCTGCCGCGTTAAGGGAACCGTCGCGATTTCCTTATGGAGCTGCTCGATTTGCTGCCGCGTCACTTGCATTTGTTGTGCCAAACGCGCACTCTCCCGGGCCATACTGTCGTAATTCGACAACAAACACTGCATTTGCCCGTGCAACATTTGGGCAAGGATAGCCTCCTCCTGCCGGACCCGACGGCTCAACTCACTGTCCATTTTCCTTTCTTTTCCCAAGTTGCGATTCTAGGCACCTAAACAAGGGGGTTAGGGAGATGGCTATATTACACGCGGTCACAGAAAAACAGTGGACAAGATTTATCACCCCGGGAAAAATTTTAGTTTCGCCTATTGCGACTCATGCTGCTGTGCCGTCACCCAGTTATCCATGCATGCTATTTCCCACTTCAACTGCCGAATGTGCTTATCAAGACGCTCATATTCCGCCGCTATCACATCAATAATATAGTTAATTTGCCTCAACCGTCGGCGCTGAACTTTAATTGCCTGACACACACTAAGACGCGCTCGGCCGGACGCGATTTGAATCTCCATTATTTGCACAATCGATTTACCGCCCGTTTTTATTCCTTCACGCATCTACCATCCAATAAATGACGAAACAGAACCCCACACCTGACACCAAATTTGTGGTGATAGCTCCCGGCTATATTTGCCCTCGTTACTCATTAACCGGGACCACAAAAGCCTCCGGGGTTCGTAGTGGCCGCGATGGTGTTTGGGCCGGTTTCGTCATGGGGTTAGACGGCAGATTATTTATTGGAATAAAAGATGGATCGTGCTCAACAGTGTATATTCGAAGTACTAAATGTGAGGGCTGTGGGACTCACCAAACAACAGCGACATCGACATAGCGGCTGAGTTCACTTAAGGCACAATTACACAAGTTAAAAAGTTCACAATGGTTATCACCCGGACAGTTGGGTTTCGTCACTAGAACTAATTCTATTAACTATCAACTGACAACTAACTTTTTGGCCCTCTCCCGTACATTTTAAAAGAGGTCGCACCTTAATCCCCTAATTTTTTACAAGTTCATCATTGGCTAGTTTTAGTATTGATTTTCGGCGCTTCCTCGTCTTATAAACTAACAATTGGTCAAGAGTGATAATTCGGGGGTGTGAATGAGTTTTTACCTTTACGGATTGGTTCGACCCCCCTTCGAACGGCGCCCTTACATTTCCGCATGGGTGCCGCCCACAAGTGGCCGACCATCCCTTAACATTAGCTAATTGAATTAACACCTTTCCCAAGTGGCTTGACAATTATTACGGTCCGGCACCCCAATACAGGGTGGCCAACACCTTCCACGTATAACAACAATAAGACATGATCCTTTACCCTCACACCTGCCCCTAATATCAATCCCTTCGATCAACCACCTGCTGTGGTACATTGCGATCGTCCTAGATGGTTCCAATCATATCATTGTTTGGCATCCGCCCACCCATAATCGAGGTGCAAACCACCACCTCACCCTGTACGTTCCCACTCGTTAGTTTTTCCCTGCCCGTGAGATCTTATTTTAACATTGCTCACCCTCTTTATGACCTGTCCAGTTCTTGACTGCGTTCCACTAACTTATGCCATTTTATGAACCTCCCCTTATCATTCCATCACAGGCCCAACGTACATATCTATTTTCGAGGTGTTCCGGGTCCATTCCCTTTTAGTATAATTATCCTTTCATTATATTTAAACAAAATTAGGTGTGTTCTTCCACGCATCGTGGCCCACACCCTGCGTAATTAATAATGAACTTTAATTAATTTTACTACGAGTGCTGACTAACATCAAGACATTATGCACTAGTATAAAGACAATTAGGTTTTGCCACATTACGAACACCAAGATATTAGGAATAAATCTAAAGACAATTAGATTTGCCACACGATAGGCATTAGGTTTCTTTGTTTTCCCTGTAAAAACAAAGTGGCGTCCGAGATCCAGTTATAGCATAAATGAGTAAATAAACAGGTAAGGCGTCATAAATGTAGATGGTACTAGCAGTAGCATCACATTATGAACACTTATAAACGGCTGTTGGCTTTGCAATTATAGAGTAGTGTGTAACGATTGGTTTTTATAAACCATGTTTATGGGTAAGACAGGAATGAGTTCTGTCTCAAACATTATCTGAAAATGAATAAATCGTGAATTTACGAATGCGAGAAATCTTGAAACCACTTACGGTAACAGGAAACTTGTAAAACGAATTAAAACCCGCTTGAAGCAGCGAAATCGCCGAAGAAACAAACCGAAAACGGAACCTAACTTCAAAAGTTCGAATCTGACAGCCAGACGTCAGAATCACAACTGCAAGTGAAGCGCAAGCAAGCGCTGACAAGATGGCGCCCATAACGCGTCATCACAAATCCGGTAACCATAGTTTCGAAAAACTATACATACGAGTCGCGGACTTCGTGAAAATCAGTTCCGGACGAGCTCTCTCCGGAACCACATGTCCGACTCCAACGAGTTTTCTTGGAGCCTGGACTACACCCCACACCCCGATCTACCAAGTTTTCGTAGTCCGATACACCTATTTAACGGGTTTCCTTGAATCGAAACGCCGTCTCAACGAAGTTTCTTGGGTCACACACTCAAAACGACACCGGACTACCGAGTTTTCGTGGACCAAACGCATCCACACTGATTTGACGGGTAACCTCGAATCAACCCCATGTTTAACCCGATGTTACACAGACTAAACTCAATGAGTTTCCTTGTAAACGCCGAAGACCCGCACTAACATGATTTCTTTAGCCTTGTTTAACGTTAATTGTTCATTTGTAGATTTAGGAAGTTCTCAGATAGATAATACCTTGAACTTGTTAACCGTTAGATCTAATAAATTCTTTATTTTTATTCTTCAATGCCCTGTTTCTTTCTCCTACTTTAGAGTTTCACCCGATAGCAGTGATCGGAACGATACTTTTAAAATGTATCGCGATACTATACTCGATACTTGTTCAAAAAAGTATCGCGATACGATATTCGATACTTTTTTAAAAATGTAACGCGATACTATTAGCTATACTTCCAAAAAGTATCGCGATACTTTTGCGATACTTTTTCTTCCATACGGAGAAATAAAAGTTATTTTTTGTTAGAGTGAGCGTGGCTGATTGTATTTGTATTGTAATTTTGACATGAACATCCTATCTCAACCAACAATAACTTTGATCTCTTAGGATTTTGTCAAAACAAAGTAGTAAAACTTTGGGCATCTCTTTCTTATGAGTATTAACGGCCAACGGGCCTTTTTCCCATTGGAAGACTTGCAGTGGTGTGATGGCATCTTGTTGTTTGCGCGCCAAAATCGTCGACGACGGCCGTTGAAAACATCCCCCGCCACCGCCGCCGCTTTTTCCGCAAAGTGTGCTTTGTACCTTTGTGAAAGTAACAACTGAAATTGTCTTCAATTCCTTTGGTATGTACTATTTATACATAATTATTACACATATCCCTTGATTACTACACTACGTCACCTTGCGTGTTCTCACTGATGACGAAACGTTTATCGATCGAAGTTTACCCAAATTCTTATTTCACGGCTTAAAATTCCAATTAATCGCGTTAATTGTTTGGTTTTTCGCAGATAATAATGAGCATGACTACCACCAGCAACGACGGCGATTCCCACCATGTAGACCACGAGTTATCCGTAGAAGAAGTGACCATATGCGCGAGGTGAATATTGCTATAATCATTAAACAACAACAACAAAAGAATTGTAACTAACGACAAACTTGTGTTGTGTTAATTTTCAGACGCCTTTCCGCCCTGAAATTCGTCCCAGGGAATGGGGCGATGATGACGATGGCGTCATCGCCCCATAAGGCCTCGTCTATTCGTACGGTGACGTGTCCGAAGCAGCACTCTTTGGTGGAGAGGACCCTTAGTGGGGAAATCGGCACCGCCGCCGCCGCCGCTTCTGACGACGACGTCGACGACGTGCCCGCCGGCAGAAAATCGGACAGATCGGTGAGAGAGTTTCTTTCTTGTCCAAAGAGTCCTCCAACATCAACGTAATTTTTGCGCGCGGCGGAAAGCACCACAAAATGCAAACCGACGACAAATTGGCATATTTAATCTGGACGTCAATTTTGACGCCTTTAGTGAGGGCTCTCAGGGCGGAGAGCAAAAGTGCCACGGCGAACGCCTGCTCCACATCGCCGCCCCCTGAGAGTCCACGACGAGAACTTTGACGACTATGACGAATATGTCGAAAATCTGACAGTGTACGGCCTCCTCGTCGACGTGGAGGTCGCATTTTCTTGCACTATTCATACTTGCGGCCGTGGCATTGCACGAGCTTCACAATATTTGACTAGTCCTCCGAATAAGTCACGTCCGACGTGTGTAAAAATTTTCCGGCCGGTCAGCGGGAATTGCTTGGTGATGACCGACCTCAATAAAATATCACGACTATTGAAAATGGACAAGCGCTTTGACCCAAAATGTTACAAAGCCAGCCGACCGTACGGCATTTTGATACGCAGAGCTGCTCATTTTTCGGCCGTGGCCGACTTTTCGGCACAATTTTGGGCGACCGTGCTAAACTCTTCCTCTTATTGCATATTACACGTGGAGACTTCGGACCCCTATCGCCGCCCCACACCGATCGCCCAATACGAACGACACTCGATCGTGACGACGTCGTTGTTGGGCGGCGGCTGCTGGGCGGGGCCCGATTCGGCCTCAAACGAATACGTTATGAGATCGAACGAAGAAGCAGACGGCTTGACGGAAGAACTGATGGGCGTCCGTGATCGGGCCTCCCCGATGGCCGTCGAAATGACGGTCCAATGGAGCACGGCGGCCCAGCAGACGACGACGACGGACGTGGCATCAGTGCTCAGAAAAATAATCGACAAATTTTCGGACAATCTTCTTATTTCGACCCCGGAAGCGTGGGCGGATTGCGGCCAGAGCGCCACCCGCCTTTCGGGGATACTAACGAAAGTGCGTTCTTCTCGGAATTTTGTATCGCTACCTTCACTTCGTTTCCTGCACCGTCAGGCGGTTGCCGAAACCGCCTGCAGGTTTTTCATCGACGGTCCCGCCGCGCCCGGAAATGCGGCGGCCGTGAACACGGACATGATCCCGTTTGCGATCAAAAACCATATGTCACCCCACAAATCGGCCGCAAATAATGGGGGCCGTATAAAGTGAAAAAAAAATCTACTAGAAAATTTCTTAAAAATATCTACAATACATAATATCTACAAGTATTGATTATTTAATATTTATACCAAATCAATATAGTCTTTATTAGCTTTCAACACGGGGTGGCAAGATGCCCGTGAAATTAGTCCCGCCCCGAAAGGCGTTTAGTTCACGAGGGCCGTTTGAGAGAGCGCCACAGTCTTTAAGAATTCTGTAATTTGTAGTTTTGACAAAAGGTCAGCAGATGGCGACAAAAATAAAAATATTATTGTGATTGCTGGTGGTACGGGGTGGCAACCCCATAAATAGTTCAGGAGGGCGTGGTTAGAGGGCCAGAAAATCTAGACTTTGAAGATGGCCATGTTTCAAATTTGTCACTGTTGTCATGATGATTTTTTATTTATTTAGTGATTTATTTTGAAATTGAAAATTCGTGAAGTTATTAAATATTTGTGATATGGTTTTATGGTGAATAATTAGAGATTTCGCACTAATTTCAATACCGGGACGTAGACGAATTCATCACTGTTTAGAGGAACAAATCCGTAAGTTCTCAAAACCATTAAATAATAAGGTTCCCGCAGTTAGGAACACATTTTCAGGATGTGGAAAGGGGTTATCTTCACAGTTCCAATTCCAATATAATCCCGGTCTACTACTATTCTGCTGAACATATTTTTTTTTCAAATGTGCGAAACTAATAAATAATGGGAAATTTCCGAGGAAATTTCACCATCACTGAAGGAGAGCTCAGGATGCTGAAAGTGTGTTATCAATTTGGAAAATTTGGAGCTTGCTGCGAATATTTTGAATGGTGAACTCGAGGTTGGACTTAAATATTTTTATCTACAAAATCATTAGTGAAAAAGTTCTAAAAAATGTGTGTAAAACAAATACTGGTTCCTTGGAATATTTACTGCTATCTTCATGTTTGAAATTTACCAATTAACCATATGAATTCATGATTTTCCACAACTTGGAAAAAATATGAATTTGGTGGTTTGAAGTTGGTGAATTTCAGATGGTCAGAATTCATAAACATAAATTAATGAACTGGGAGGGCTGTGCATGGATGGGTCGTTTGTATCCTAGAAACGATTTTATAGTGGCGCCCTCGAACGCGGCCCTCGGAATCGGGCATTTCCGATGGTCGATCGGGTACCGATTTACGGGATTAAAAAATCAAACGTGCTCTTGCCAATCTTGAGGGGTTCATCTATGGCTTTCAATAACAATTGAATTTCAAAATTCTCATCTTTGAGCGCATGTCTTCTATCCGATAGTAAATGTTACCGTTGGTGTTCGCAAATAAACTCCAATTTTTTCCTTTATGTAATCGCTGGCTACAGTAGAAGTATTCTGTTTATTCCAAAGTACTTGACACTTTGCGAATGTGGATCTGGATATTTTTTTGTACATAGGATCATCCAGAGCTTTATCGATGTCTTTTGTTCTGATTACCTATTATTATACCAAAATATTTTCACCGCAAATGACCGTAACTTTAATTGTATTTTAAACCGATATGCACCTGATTTACGGTGATTTGCAGTGAAACCGGAAGTGATACAGGGATGAAATTTTTTGGAAAAGATGCAGGGTTGAAAACCAAAATTGACGTGCCCGGGAGTTTTTTGAAAATTTCAGCCGTTTTCAAAATGGTCGATCAGACTCGAGATAAAAAATGTAAAAAAATTTAAGCGGTGAAGACATTTCCTTACCAAGCAAAAATCGTAAAATTCGAAAATTCAGTTTAGACGCGAACTGTATATCCCTTTAAACGCAGAAGAAAACTTCTGTTTCATTTAAAACTTTTACCCGTATTTGGTTTTATGCCTCTAAAAAATATAGTGAAAATGTTGAATGTAACACCCTGTATCTAGTATTAACCCTTCATAGGCCCCTCTTTATAAGGACTTTTTTTCTTAGCTTGACCTAAAATACAGAAATATAAATTTAATCTCAACACCTCCGTAATATCTTGAAACTACCCCTTGGGATCCTCAACTTAAGTTTAAAAACTTATTGTAAAGTGGAAGCAAGGGTATGCTTATCACAAAAGCACGTACCTACACTACCTACGTCAGTTTGTGAATTGAACACACGAAATGTGTAAACTTCGGATCGATTTTTCACTTTAAATCGTCGAAAATACAGAAAATACCGCAAAATTATGTAAACCAACATTGACATCTGTCAACTGTCAAATCAACGCAAAGTGAGACAACGTTCATTTTAGCGCGCATTAGAAGAGGATATTCATCTCTTTTATACATTCTAATATCTGCAACTCCTTATACACTCGCATTTCAAATAGACACACATTTTCGGAGAGTGAGATAACGTTCATTTTAATGCGCTTTAGAAAAGGATAAAGTGCATCCATTTCCGAAGATACCCGAACCTGACCCTGACCTTACCTAAAAGTACACATTCGGGTAGTTTAACAAAACCGATTCATGTCTTCTCTATAAGAGGATTTATCTACTGTGGACTGATTTATCGTAGATGCTCTGCTGCCATTCGAAAATTCATCAATTTTCAATTATTTCATATTTGGGCCTTGCTGATGACCACAAGATTTACGTTTCTTGCAGTTCTCGATCAAGGCTTGAAATTTTTTGAATTGTGGTGCATGCTTTTTCTGAAAAAAATTAAATTGGAAATGAATAATACTTAATTAATATTTAACGCGGTCTAATTTTTATTCCACATAACAGCTTCGGTAGGTGTTTCATTAATGATTGCCAATTTAAAAAATGAATAAATACCGAAGCTTACAACTACGAGAATCATGCACAACATTTTTTGAGAATAACTGCCCTGCTCAAAACAATGAGTGGAACACCAGTAATTTTCAGGAAATTTTCATATCTCACATAACTTAGTTCCAAATTATTTTTTGTACAATAATAATTTAGAATGGAGCAGAACTCATTAGACCTTTTTCGGCGTTTTTGTGAAATTTTATATAAAAAGGCAAAATCGCGAATATACGTCAATTTTCAGCAACTTTAGAATACCCACATAAAAAAATGCTCTCTACACGAATTTCGCAAAAAAACCACCACGATATTTTATAGATTTTTGAGAGGGCCAATTTTGCCTTTTAAACGAAATTTCCAAATGCGCCGGAAGAGGTCTAATGAGTTATGCTCTAAACTATTATTGTACGAACAATCATTTGGACTTAACTTGAAATGTGGAAATTACCTGAAAACTACTAGCGTTATGCTTATTGTTTTGAGCAGTGAAAATACTCGCGAATTAAACGAATTTATGTGTCATTAGTAAAAAACCATCAAACTTGATCCATAATCATCATCGAAATGACTTCCCAATTAGAAATAATAAGTACTTACCGACATATGTTTTTTCAAATTCCCCGATGTTCTTAGGTTGCAAGAAAGTGTTTGTCGCGGAATACAAACTTTGCACAAAACTTTGAAATTTCCGCTATTATCGGTAACTCCCGCCGTACGTTCGAAGTATTCGTCGTAAGCAGGCCATGGCAAACTACTACTCGCGATTTCATCGGAAGTCGAACTCATCTCACTGACTATCACTATTTTGGAAAAGCGTACTTGATTTCAGACAACAGTGTCGTACAAGAAACAGAAACGTACTGAAATCTGATTCTCATTCCGTCGCTCATCAATTTCAAATTCGACTATATTCAGGTATAGGGTTGGTGCCGATGTACCACCACTACCACCCCGAATACTAAAGTTAAGTCATTATCGACTAAATGATTTCTCTTTTCTCTAGAGAAAGGTTTGGTCTGTATGATCATTAGAGGGATGACAAATTTCTGCGAACTGAAGTGAGAAACTTTCATACAATCCGGGACTGTGCATCTCCCCGAACATTCTTCTCAGTTATTATCGCCAAAATAAATCATCTATTCAAAAGAAAAAAATTGGGTCGGGCTTCCCCAATGTAGATAAATAAATACCTACATCTAGAAAATTCCCAAAATTGGTATCGCGATACTTTTATCGCGATACTTCCGACCACTGCCCGATAGGCAGTTTTCTGTATTTTCACTTTAAAAATACAGTGGCGCTCGAGAGGCAACGAAAAGTTCAACGGCGCTAGCGACTCCGCAAGGACGAACGTCGCAAGGTTAATCGACTATTCGGGATCTTGTAAATTAGCAGACGGAAAGTCGATATTTGTCATTGAGAAAGTCGTGATTCCCTTAGAACTCGAAGGTGAAGTCGAGATATTCGAAGCTTTAGTGGTACCACGAATTGGTCATAAATTGGTTTTGGGGGTAAAACTTTGGACTAAGATGGGTTTGGTCCCAAATATTAAAGAGGGGGTTTGGAATGTAACGGACTGTAACGTCATGCTCAGTTCGGACGCCAGGGTTCTTCAAGTAGTTAAAAGCGCGTCTGAGAAAGTTGAACGAATAACACATTTATCGAACATAAGATAGATCTAGAGTCTACCCCATCCTCGTGCACGTGCAGTGCTACCCAGATTTTACTGTTCTCTGGCCTGGTTCTTTATCGTTATGAACATGACAAATGATAAAATAAATGAATTGATATCGTTGGTGGAAGCACAAGAACGTCGAGAAGAGAAACAAATTGAAATGCGCTTGAGAAATGAGAAAATGGTCACTGGTAACAGTGGACAACAGGATTACGCCACCATAAAGGTAACCAGGAAGGCGATAATTATTCTCCCTGTTGATGAGCATATTCCGGTCAGTCACTTTCTGATGATGAGCATATTCCGGTCAGTCACTTCTTACCAATTCATCTACGGGGTTACCATAAAATACATGACAGGGCCATTACGGTGAACCAGCACTTCAACAGAGAAAGTTATCTGTTACATTTTCGTACCAATCATCAGATAGGTCGGGTCTTGAAACTCATAAGAAGCCACACTGGGTCCGAGTCAACCTTCGAGTTGACAGACGATTAGAAGCTCCAAAGTGTGCTAGAGGCCTTCCAACAAACGTTTTCTAAACCCTTGGAATTTTTTTTTCAAGTCATAGGATAAATCTTTCGTCGGGAACTAAACCAATTCGATCGCGATGTTTCAGGGTGAGACCCATTTGGGTAGGTGCATCACTTGACCTATCGTTGGTTTTGTGTGTCGTTATTTGGCTAATCGCCCCCGCACTTTCAAAGATGAAATAATAATATACCTATAAGCATTATGCAGTTATGCATTATGCAATGTTTTCCTTGTACTTGTGTGAATTGGCTAATGAGCTCTCTGGAGAATTTGATTTGGACACCTGCAGCAAGGTATCGGTATTGAGTCGTGTAGTACAATGTTTTGTAGTTCAACTATTGCGGTATTTTGTCGTTTTCTTGTCTGTTCATTTTTTGTTTTGTTACTTATTTTCCTGTAATTGGATGTAAATGTGTAGGAAATACATTATTATTATTATCATCTCGTGTTTGCAAGAAGTCTTCGCGAAAAGCCAGGATCGTGAAAAACACATTTATTATTTGATGAAATGTTGATGGAGACGCTCTCTCAGGACCAACTGTGTAAACATTCAGCCTCAGGTCTTTATAGATTTGTGCAATTGTTAAAAAAAAAATGTATATAAGAAGTTAACCTGGGATCAAAAGTTCATACAACTGGCCCTTATTGTCTCTGATCTCTCTTTGTTTCTCCTTATACTGGATACTCCCCCCCACCACGTGAAAATGGAGATCGTCGGAGGAAAAAGACTCGGCATATTTCAACCCGTCTGGAAGACTGGGTATATTTGAAACCGTAATATTCCACCTTTAGATACTTGAACTTGTGTAAAGCTGTTCAATCTTCAGCCAAGCTAACTGACAAAGCTCCAGTTAGTACTAACGGAGATTTAGATATCTTCTTACAAGAGGGACCACAGATAGTGCTCAATTTGTGGCACACTCAATGCTTAGCAAATTTTTTATAATGGTGCGGTGAACGTCAAGTTCAAATTCGATACAAGAAGACAACTCGTCCTTTGAATTGATCACAGCTTCAGACCATAATAGAACGAACATTCCACAATTGTAAGCATCTGGGTAGATTTGATGCGCTCTAACTTCTACCTTCAGGTCGATTTTAGCCACAGTTCCAAGGGTTGTGAGATGAAAGTTATTGAGAAATTTGTTCTTCATTAAAGTGTACATGCGCAAACGAAACCGGGAAAAGTTTTCTCATTCTCATACTCTTTCTCAGCCGTTGAGAATAAACCTCCTGGATCCTTATTCAGACGGTCTGGATTGATGAGTAGAAGTTTAAAATGATCGGGGCTTGCGCTTTTGCGCATGTGCGTCGGGGAATTGACGCTTCTCCCGGGCTTTTAGGTGGAGAAAATAGCCATGAACAGTTTTCACCTGAACTGTCAAGTTGCTTGGGTTGCAAACTCAGTGTTGCCAATACGAGAACGCCAAAGTTCCGACATTTTTCATATTTTGTTCGCCTGTGAACTTGCAATTGTCAGTTGTCAAAAATTTCAATGTTTACAGTTTCTTTATTCTGAGGTTATCGACTTATTTATAGTGCATAAAGTGGCGATTACAACGAATATTCTCGCAAGAATCACTTTTATACGTGTGTATTGTAGTGATAAATCCATTGTATTGATTGTGATGGTTGGGATTTGCTTGTGAATGTTTGTTCGGAAGACCGAAGCATAGTTCGGTCACATACATCAATTGCAATTAAAAATAGCTCAATTAAACGCTTAAATAACCTCAATAAAGTAATACAGAACCCTTTTGTGAATAATCCTGTGTAAATAAACCCTTTAAACCACGTGAAAACACTCAAATGCAGGAAAACTAGCCAGAAGAAAAAAACAACCTGAGAAAGTGACGTCGCCGCGTCACCCGTCAAGAAGTAGCGTTACCAACTTAGAATTTAGGTTGGAAATTAAATGTCCCTAGGACTCTGGCATCTGAGCTATATAGGCATAGGCCCAGACGCCAGACGCACGCCAGCAGCGGCAGTCGGTGTCACCGGCGTCTACAGCTAAGAGCTCCTGAGCGTCTTTCGTGTCAAAGCTTCTTGGTACGCTGTTTCTTGCCCTTGGTGAGTTATAACCTCAACGGGGTGTTTCCCTGAGGAGTTTTTCCCTGCACGCTGTTTGCTGGTCTTTTCTTTAGTATTTTACTAATTGCTCCCATCGACTGGAGTTTTTCTCAAAAGTAGGGTTAGGTCGTTAACCCCCAGTGTTTCCTGAGCCGCGCTTGTCAAAACTTTGTTCACGTTTTAAGGTTTGGGGGCAGGAGATTCGTTTTGAGACCTCATGGGCTTTAAACCCCGAAATGTATTTGGGAACATTCTTCACGAACGAGGATAATAGGCAAAGTCATGTTTAACAGTGTTTAACAGTAAAGTTCGTAATGTCACCTAAGAGTTGTTTTGTGGCTAATTTTCGTGACGAAACGGTCAGAATTTCCGCCTGGTCATCCAAACAATTTCTGTGTATAAATGAACTAAATTGATGTCTGACCAACAAGCGTTTGTACGCCGTCTCAAATTGTCGCGCATTAGGGTTGTTATTGAAACCACCTCTGGCCCTAATAGAACAAACAAAAGTTTCCGAAAAATCCTGTGACAACTTAAAAGTTAATACATATGACAGTCCGTAAGATTTATAGACTAAAAATGAACTAAAAACATTTTGCAGGCATGCGATGAAACCAAGGAACCCAGGTTTCCTCCCGGTCTGTAAAATAGAGGAACCGTTTGCGTTTCGTATCTGAGAAATGTAAGTTTCAAATACTTGAGCTTAATTGTTCAAAATATCAAAAGTGCTGTCAGAAATTGGAACTTTAAACCTACCATTTAAATATTTGCTATTGCAATTAAGCATATCAAAAGTATCGTTAAAATATTTCTAATAAGGTGGGGTAAGTTTCAAATACTTGAACTTAATTGTTCAAAATATCAAAAGTGCTGTCAGAAATTGGAACTTTAAACCTACCATTTAAATATTTGCTATTGCAATTAAGCATATCAAAAGTATCGTTAAAATATTTCTAATAAGGTGGGGTCCTCAGAGACGAGACGCAAACCATTGTAAACACTATTACTTAAGGTCTGAGCAGCTAACCTAACGTTCATGCGATTCTCGGCGTACTCCATGTGCTTTTTCCCCAATTTGTTAGCAGCATGCAAACCTTCTTTTTTCTGAAGCAACCACAGTGCTCAGAAAAATAATCGACAAATTTTCGGACAATCTTATTTCGACCCCGGAAGCGTGGGCGGATTGCGGCCAGATCGCCACCCGCCTTTTGGGGATACTAACGAAAGTGCGTTCTTCTCGGAATTTTGTATCGCTACCTTCACTTCGTTTCCTGCACCTTCAGGCGGTTGCCCAAACCGCCTGCAGGTTTTTCATCGACGGTCCCGCCGCGCCCGGAAATGCGGCGGCCGTGAACACGGACATGATCCCGTTTGCGATCAAAAACCATATGTCACCCCACAAATCGGCCGCAAATAATGAGGGCCGTATAAAGTGAAAAAAAAAATCTACTAGAAAATTTCTTAAAAATATCTACAATACATAATATCTACAAGTATTGATTATTTAATATTTATACCAAATCAATATAGTCTTTATTAGCTTTCAATAACAATTGAATTTCAAAATTCTCATCTTTGAGCGCATGTCTTCTATCCGATAGTAAATGTTACCGTTGGTGTTCGCAAATAAACTCCAATTTTTTCCTTTATGTAATCGCTGGCTACAGTAGAAGTATTCTGTTTATTCCAAAGTACTTGACACTTTGCGAATGTGGATCTGGATATTTTTTTGTACATAGGATCATCCAGAGCTTTATCGATGTCTTTTGTTCTGATTACCTATTATTATACCAAAATATTTTCACCGCAAATGACCGTAACTTTAATTGTATTTTAAACCGATATGCACCTGATTTACGGTGATTTGCAGTGAAACCGGAAGTGATACAGGGATGAAATTTTTTGGAAAAGATGCAGGGTTGAAAACCAAAATTGACGTGCCCGGGAGTTTTTTGAAAATTTCAGCCGTTTTCAAAATGGTCGATCAGACTCGAGATAAAAAATGTAAAAAAATTTAAGCGGTGAAGACATTTCCTTACCAAGCAAAAATCGTAAAATTCGAAAATTCAGTTTAGACGCGAACTGTATATCCCTTTAAACGCAGAAGAAAACTTCTGTTTCATTTAAAACTTTTACCCGTATTTGGTTCTATGCCTCTAAAAAATATAGTGAAAATGTTGAATGTAACACCCTGTATCTAGTATTAACCCTTCATAGGCCCCTCTTTATAAGGACTTTTTTTCTTAGCTTGACCTAAAATACAGAAATATAAATTTAATCTTAACACCTCCGTAATATCTTGAAACTACCCCTTGGGATCCTCAACTTAAGTTTAAAAACTTATTGTAAAGTGGAAGCAAGGGTATGCTTATCACAAAAGCACGTACCTACACTACCTACGTCAGTTTGTGAATTGAACACACGAAATGTGTAAACTTCGGATCGATTTTTCACTTTAAATCGTCGAAAATACAGAAAATACCGCAAAATTATGTAAACCAACATTGACATCTGTCAACTGTCAAATCAACGCAAAGTGAGACAACGTTCATTTTAGCGCGCATTAGAAGAGGATATTCATCTCTTTTATACATTCTAATATCTGCAACTCCTTATACACTCGCATTTCAAATAGACACACATTTTCGGAGAGTGAGATAACGTTCATTTTAATGCGCTTTAGAAAAGGATAAAGTGCATCCATTTCCGAAGATACCCGAACCTGACCCTGACCTTACCTAAAAGTACACATTCAGGTAGTTTAACAAAACCGATTCATGTCTTCTCTATAAGAGGATTTATCTACTGTGGACTGATTTATCGTAGATGCTCTGCTGCCAGTCGAAAATTCATCAATTTTCAATTATTTCATATTTGGGCCTTGCTGATGACCACAAGATTTACGTTTCTTGCAGTTCTCGATCAAGGCTTGAAATTTTTTGAATTGTGGTGCATGCTTTTTCTGAAAAAAATTAAATTGGAAATGAATAATACTTAATTAATATTTAACGCGGTCTAATTTTTATTCCACATAACAGCTTCGGTAGGTGTTTCATTAATGATTGCCAATTTAAAAAATGAATAAATACCGAAGCTTACAACTACGAGAATCATGCACAACATTTTTTGGGAATAACTGCCCTGCTCAAAACAATGAGTGGAACACCAGTAATTTTCAGGAAATTTTCATATCTCATATTACTTAATTCAAAATTATTTTTTGTACAATAATAATTTAGAATGGAGCAGAACTCATTAGACCCCTTTCGGCGTTTTTGTGAAATTTTATATAAAAAGGCAAAATCGCAAATATACGTCAGTTTTCAGCAACTTTAGAATACCCACATAAAAAAATGCTCTCTACACGAATTTCGCAAAAAAACCACCACGATATTTTATAGATTTTTGAGAGGGCCAATTTTGCCTTTTAAACAAAATTTCCAAATGCGCCGGAAGAGGTCTAATGAGTTATGCTCTAAACTATTATTGTACGAACAATCATTTGGACTTAACTTGAAATGTGGAAATTACCTGAAAACTACTAGCGTTATGCTTATTGTTTTGAGCAGTGAAAATACTCGCGAATTAAACGAATTTATGTGTCATTAGTAAAAAACCATCAAACTTGATCCATAATCATCATCGAAATGACTTCCCAATTAGAAATAATAAGTACTTACCGACATATGTTTTTTCAAATTCCCCGATGTTCTTAGGTTGCAAGAAAGTGTTTGTCGCGGAATACAAACTTTGCACAAAACTTTGAAATTTCCGCTATTATCGGTAACTCCCGCCGTACGTTCGAAGTATTCGTCGTAAGCAGGCCATGGCAAACTACTACTCGCGATTTCATCGGAAGTCGAACTCATCTCACTGACTATCACTATTTTGGAAAAGCGTACTTGATTTCAGACAACAGTGTCGTACAAGAAACAGAAACGTACTGAAATCTGATTCTCATTCCGTCGCTCATCAATTTCAAATTCGACTATATTCAGGTATAGGGTTGGTGCCAATGTACCACCACTACCACCCCGAATACTAAAGTTAAGTCATTATAGTAGGGTTTATAGGGGCTTTCTAGACCCACCTCCCACCTTCTCTTATCGCGTTGTCGGTCTCTCTCGTTCTTATGCGTAATGAGAGAGAGTGTGGTCAGTGGCGAGTCGTATCTGTGTGTCGCGTAGTCGGTACGTGTTGAGAGGGTTTCCTACGCCCATGGCGGTACCTGATAGCCGCCGGGTACCCGATAAGGCCGCCGCGCCGCATCCGCCTCGGTATTGGGATAAAATAAACATCAATTTATTAATATAAACTGATACATTTCATTATTTGAATGGAGATTTAAATAACCGAGGACCATTTTCGGGGGTCGAATATGGGAAAAAATACTATTCTTATAATATATCTGGGTGTCTGCTAGTACATACACATGGTTCTTCGCCTCTTGAGTTTTGATAAGTCCGAATACTTTGTTCCATTCGTAAGGTGTCAGATTATCCAATATACATTCTTTTATTATTAACATATGCTTGTACAAAGCTGTTGTTACACAAAAAATACTTATAAATAAAAAAACATAAATCAATTATCTAGTATAATTATTATACATTCAAGATAAATCATCATCATCCGCAATATCATATATCTTTTATTCTAAAATTACCCCAAGCGTACGTGTTGGTACTGTTTGGACGCAAGCATCTCTTATCACCCTTACTACTTAAGGTAATCTTATTTACATGTATTGTGCATATACGATATGTTCAATAGATTCCAGTACCGTATTTTGCGATACTCAACGTCGAACTTGTGTAGTAAATTTCAATAATGCTCCATACAGAATTCGCGTATAACTGATTTTTTTACTCCTTTTGTCTTTTTAGTCACATCCCCCCCTCCACATCTGGCGCATACATTTTTTATCTCAATCCAACGTACTCTACATAAATTCGGCCACCGTTCTCATAATTAGATGTATCTAATCTGGTTGCGATGCCAGGGCGAATATAAGCATTAAAATCATCTGTTTTTATTTCATAATTTAAACCATCAGTATCAGTATATTTTATACACTTTTCTGAGTTTTTCAAAACACTGTAGCATAAAATGAGTGTGAATACCGGTTGTCGTTATCGGTATCTTAAAATTGGCCGACATAATCCCTTCCGCGTGTATGATAGTATTTACTGAAGAAAAAATGGCTTTCCCATACAGGATACATCTAATAAGTTCGAATACTTTGTTCCATTCATAAGGTGGCAGTTTATTCAATATGCATTTTTTTATTACTACTAATAAAACTTACATCTCATTTTTGAATGAAGTCTCAAATTCTCAAAGACCATTTTCTGGTCCCAAAATACTATTTCATCGGTGTATGGTGCATCGTTCTCCGTCTCTTGAGTTTTAATAAGTTCGAATACTTTGGTCCATTCATACGGTGGCAGTTTATCCGATATGCATTCTTTTATTATACTAGAGCCTGTAACATATGCATTTTTGCATATTTGTGTATATTTTGCATGTTTCGGGTATTTTTGCAAGATGCATATTTTGGAGAAAACTGCATCTTTCGTGCATATTTTATACACTTTTCTGAGTTTTTCATGGAACTCAAAACACTGTAGCATAAAATGGGTGAGAAATTCGGTTGTCGTTATCGGTATTTTAAAATAGACAGACATAATCCCTTCCGCGTGTATGGTAGTATTGAATGAAGAAATGGCTTTCCCATAACGGATACATCTGATAAGTTAGAATACTTTGTTACATTCATAAGGTGACAGTTTATTTAATATGCATTCTTTTATTAATACTAATACATCTCATTTTTGAATGAAGTCTCAAATTTTCAAAGACTATTTTCTGGATCCAAAATACTATTTCATCGGTGTATGGTACATCGTTCTTCGTCTCTTGAGTTTTAGTAAGTTCGAATACTTTGTTCCATTCATACGGTGGCAGTTTATCCAATATACATTTCCTTATTATACTAGAGCCTGGAACATATGCATTTTTACATATTTTGCATATTTCGGGTATTTTTTGTAAAATGCATATGCATATTTTGGAGGAAACTGCATTTTTCGTGCTTAATGGCTTTCCCATGAAGGATACATCTGATAAGTTAGAATACTTTGTTCCATTCATAAAGTGGCAGTTTATTTATTATGCATTCTTTTATTACTACTAATACATCTCATTTTTGAATGAAGTCTCAAATTCTCAAAGACCATTTTCTGGTGCCAAAATACTATTTAATCGGTGTATGGTACATCGTTCTTCGTTTTTAATAAGTTCGAATACTTTGTTCCATTCATACGGTGGCAGTTTATCCAATATGCATTTCCTTATTATACTAGAGCCTGGAACATATGCGTTTTTACATATTTTGCATATTTCGTGAATTTTTTGTAAAATGAATATGCATATTTCGAAGGAAACTGCATCTTTCGTGCATATTTTATACACTTTTCTGAGTTTTTCATGAAACCCAAACACTGTAGCATAAAATGAGTGAGAATACTGGTTGTGGTTATCGGTATTTTAAAATTGACCGACATAATCCCTTCCGCGTCTATGGTAGTATTTACTGAAGAAATGACTTTCCCATAAAGGATACATCTGATATGTTAAAATACTTTATTCCATTCATAAGGTGGCGGTTTATTTAATATGCATTCTCTTATTACTACTAATACATCTCATTTTTGAATGAAGTCTCAAGTACTCAAAGACCATTTTCTGGTGCCAAAATACTAATTCATCGGTGTATGGTAAGTACATAGTTCTTCGTCTCTCGAGTTTCAATAAGTTAGAATACTTTGTTCCATCCATACGGTGGCAGGTTATCCAATATGCATTTTTTTTTATTATACTAGAGCCTGGAACATATGTATTTTTGCATATTTTGCATATTTCGTGAATTTTTTGTAAAATGCATATGCATATTTTGAAGGAAACTGCATCTTTCGTGCATATTTTATACACTTTTATAAGTTTTTCATGAAACTCCAAACACTAGCATAAAATGGGTGAGAATACCGGTTGTGGTCATCGGTATTTTAAAATTGACCGAAATAATCCCTTCCGCGTGTATGGTAGTATTTACTGAAGAAAAAATGGCTCTCCCATAAAGGATACATCTAATAAGTTAGTATACTTTGTTCCATTCATAAGGTGGCAGTTTATTTATTATGCATTCTTTTATTACTACTAATACATCTCATTTTAGAATGAAGTCTCAAATTCGCAAAGACCATTTTCTGGTGCCAAAATACTATTTGAACGGTGTATGGTACATCGTTCTTCGTCTCTTGAGTTTTAATAAGTTCAAATACTTTGTTCCATTCATACGGTGGCAGTTTATCCAATATGCATTTCTCTATTATACTAGAGCCTGGATCATATGTATTTTTGCATATTTGTGCATATTTCGGGTATTTTTGCAAAATGCATATGCAAATTTTGGAGAAAACTGCATCTTTCGTGCATATTTTATACACTTTTCTGAGTTTTTCATGAAACTCAGAACACTGTAGCATAAAATGGGTGAGAATACCGGTTGTCGTTATCGGTATTTTAAAATTGACCGACATAATTCCTTCCGCGTCTATAGTAGTATTGACTGAAGAAATGGCTTTCCCATAAACGATACATCTGTAAGTTCGAATACGTTGTTCCATTCATAAAGTGGCAGTTTATTTAATATACATTCTTCTATTACTACTAATACTTACATCTCATTTTTGAATGAAGTGTTAAATTCTCAAAGACCATTTTCTGGTGTCAAAATACTATTTCATCGGTGTATGGTAAGTATATCGTTCTTCGTCTCTTGAGTTTTGAGAAGTTCGAAAACTTTGTTTCATTCATAAGGTGGCAGTTTATCCAATATGCATTCTTTTATTATTTTTATTACTAATACATCTCATTATTTGAATGGAGACTTAAATAATTGAAGACCATATAGTGCTTACGGGGTTGATTTGATGCACTTTTACTCGGCTGAAATTCGTCCTAGGGCAATATTTTTGCCTGTAGTGAACTCAACTGTAACTTCTTCCAACGCGCTTATAAATGCTCCTAACCAAATTTCTTCAAAACTGTGCTTCCTGGGTCGATTTGAGACACTTTTACTCGGCTGCAATTCGTCCTAGGACGATAGTTTCGTCTGCAGCGAACTCAATTGTAACCAGCATATATGTATATACCGAGAAACCGTTCACTGGTTATTTATACAAATGTCCGTACGCTAACCCGTCAATACATGACAATACCATAACATGACTATACGATACAGAAAGTTACCGTTATTTCCAAAAGACCAACGATTTGAGATTAATCAAACCATTAGTTAACCATTTTGAACTAAATGAAAGTTAGCATAAGCACCCCCACCCCAAAGCTTCGCACCAGGGTTTCACTTACTCGTACTTGTATTCTTTTTCAGATGAAAATTATATTCTTAAATAAAATTTGTAATACCATCCGTGGACATACTGTATACTTAGAGTTTTTCGATGACTTACTATGAAATTGGGGTATTTACATTCAAATCTAATGATTTTCCAATTATTAACTGAAAAGTTCTTGTGGTTTTGTAAAGGTGTCCGATTTACTCAAAATTTCTACAATATTTACCAACTGAAGGTTTCTCCTGATTTATGAAAGAAGTTTCCCCCCGATATGTGAAAGATTTTACACTATCTACCATGGATTTATCCCGATTTGCAAAAGATTTCGGATGATTTACTTGTGATTTTATCTTATACATATGTATACAACGTAATTCAATATTAATGTACGAACGCTTCAGGGCAGATTCCTCTCGTCAAAATACTGAGAAAAGTTCCTATATCGCGAAAAGTATCGCAAAATATGCGATACTTAGAGCTGAAATAGTATCGCGATACTGAGTGCGATACCATCTGATAAAAAGTATCGCGATACGATAGACGATACCAAAACTGTATCGCGATACTGGTATCGCGATACTTTTATCGCGATACTTCCGACCACTGCCCGATAGGCAGTTTTCTGTATTTTCACTTTAAAAATACAGTGGCGCTCGAGAGGCAACGAAAAGTTCAACGGCGCTAGCGACTCCGCAAGGACGAACGTCGCAAGGTTAATCGACTATTCGGGATCTTGTAAATTGGCAGACGGAAAGTCGATATTTGTCATTGAGAAAGTCGTGATTCCCTTAGAACTCGAAGGTGAAGTCGAGATATTCGAAGCTTTAGTGGTACCACGAATTGGTCATAAATTGGTTTTGGGGGTAAAACTTTGGACTAAGATGGGTTTGGTCCCAAATATTAAAGAGGGGGTTTGGAATGTAACGGACTGTAACGTCATGCTCAGTTCGGACGCCAGGGTTCTTCAAGTAGTTAAAAGCGCGTCTGAGAAAGTTGAACGAATAACACATTTATCGAACATAAGATAGATCTAGAGTCTACCCCATCCTCGTGCACGTGCAGTGCTACCCAGATTTTACTGTTCTCTGGCCTGGTTCTTTATCGTTATGAACATGACAAATGATAAAATAAATGAATTGATATCGTTGGTGGAAGCACAAGAACGTCGAGAAGAGAAACAAATTGAAATGCGCTTGAGAAATGAGAAAATGGTCACCGGTAACAGTGGACAACAGGATTACGCCACCATAAAGGTAACCAGGAAGGCGATAATTATTCTCCCTGTTGATGAGCATATTCCGGTCAGTCACTTTCTGATGATGAGCATATTCCGTTCAGGCACTTCTTACCAATTCATCTACGGGGCTACCATAAAATACATGACAGGGCCATTACGGTGAACCAGCACTTCAACAGAGAAAGTTATCTGTTACATTTTCATACCAATCATCAGATAGGTCGAGTCTTGAAACTCATAAGAAGCCACACTGGGTCCGAGTCAACCTTCGAGTTGACAGACGATTAGAAGCTCCAAAGTGTGCTAGAGGCCTTCCAACAAACGTTTTCCAAACCCTTGGAATTTTTTTTTCAAGTCATAGGATAAATCTTTCGTCGGGAACTAAACCAATTCGATCGCGATGTTTCAGGGTGAGACCCATTTGGGTAGGTGCATCACTTGACCTATCGTTGGTTTTGTGTGTCGTTATTTGGCTAATCGCCCCCGCACTTTCAAAGATGAAATAATAATATACCTATAAGCATTATGCAGTTATGCATTATGCAATGTTTTCCTTGTACTTGTGTGAATTGGCTAATGAGCTCTCTGGAGAATTTGATTTGGACACCTGCAGCAAGGTATCGGTATTGAGTCGTGTAGTACAATGTTTTGTAGTTCAACTATTGCGGTATTTTGTCGTTTTCTTGTCTGTTCATTTTTTGTTTTGTTACTTATTTTCCTGTAATTGGATGTAAATCTGTAGGAAATACATTATTATTATTATCATCTCGTGTTTGCAAGAAGTCTTCGCGAAAAGCCAGGATCGTGAAAAACACATTTATTATTTGATGAAATGTTGATGGAGACGCTCTCTCAGGACCAACTGTGTAAACATTCAGCCTCAGGTCTTTATAGATTTGTGCAATTGTTAAAAAAAAAATGTATATAAGAAGTTAACCTGGGATCAAAAGTTCATACAACTGGCCCTTATTGTCTCTGATCTCTCTTTGTTTCTCCTTATACTGGATACTCCCCCCCACCACGTGAAAATGGAGATCGTCGGAGGAAAAAGACTCGGCATATTTCAACCCGTCTGGAAGACTGGGTATATTTGAAACCGTAATATTCCACCTTTAGATACTTGAACTTGTGTAAAGCTGTTCAATCTTCAGCCAAGCTAACTGACAAAGCTCCAGTTAGTACTAACGGAGATTTAGATATCTTCTTAGAAGAGGGACCACAGATAGTGCTCAATTTGTGGCACACTCAATGCTTAGCAAATTTTTTATAATGGTGCGGTGAACGTCAAGTTCAAATTCGATACAAGAAGACAACTCGTCCTTTGAATTGATCACAGCTTCAGACCATAATAGAACGAACATTCCACAATTGTAAGCATCTGGGTAGATTTGATGCGCTCTAACTTCTACCTTCAGGTCGATTTTAGCCACAGTTCCAAGGGTTGTGAGATTAAAGTTATTAAGAAATTTGTTCTTCATTAAAGTGTACATGCGCAAACGAAACCGGGAAAAGTTTTCTCATTCTCATACTCTTTCTCATCCGTTGAGAATAGACCTCCTGGATCCTTATTCAGACGGTCTGGATTGATGAGTAGAAGTTTAAAATGATCGGGGCTTGCGCTTTTGCGCATGTGCGTCGGGGAATTGACGCTTCTCCCGGGCTTTTAGGTGGAGAAAATAGCCATGAACAGTTTTCACCTGAACTGTCAAGTTGCTTGGGTTGCAAACTCAGTGTTGCCAATACGAGAACGCCAAAGTTCCGACATTTTTCATATTTTGTTCGCCTGTGAACTTGCAATTGTCAGTTGTCAAAAATTTCAATGTTTACAGTTTCTTTATTCTGAGGTTATCGACTTATTTATAGTGCATAAAGTGGCGATTACAACGAATATTCTCGCAAGAATCACTTTTATACGTGTGTATTGTAGTGATAAATCCATTGTATTGATTGTGATGGTTGGGATTTGCTTGTGAATGTTTGTTCGGAAGACCGAAGCATAGTTCGGTCACATACATCAATTGCACCTAAAAATAGCTCAATTAAACGCTTAAATAACCTCAATAAAGTAATACAGAACCCTTTTGTGAATAATCCTGTGTAAATAAACCCTTTAAACCACGTGAAAACACTCAAATGCAGGAAAACTAGCCAGAAGAAAAAAACAACCTGAGAAAGTGACGTCGCCGCGTCACCCGTCAAGAAGTAGCGTTACCAACTTAGAATTTAGGTTGGAAATTAAATGTCCCTAGGACTCTGGCATCTGAGCTATATAGGCATAGGCCCAGACGCCAGACGCACGCCAGCAGCGGCAGTCGGTGTCACCGGCGTCTACAGCTAAGAGCTCCTGAGCGTCTTTCGTGTCAAAGCTTCTTGGTACGCTGTTTCTTGCCCTTGGTGAGTTATAACCTCAACGGGGTGTTTCCCTGAGGAGTTTTTCCCTGCACGCTGTTTGCTGGTCTTTTCTTTAGTATTTTACTAATTGCTCCCATCGACTGGAGTTTTTCTCAAAAGTAGGGTTAGGTCGTTAACCCCCAGTGTTTCCTGAGCCGCGCTTGTCAAAACTTTGTTCACGTTTTTAGGTTTGGGGGCAGGAGATTCGTTTTGAGACCTCATGGGCTTTAAACCCCGAAATGTATTTGGGAACATTCTTCACGAACGAGGATAATAGGCAAAGTCATGTTTAACAGTGTTTAACAGTAAAGTTCGTAATGTCACCTAAGAGTTGTTTTGTGGCTAATTTTCGTGACGAAACGGTCAGAATTTCCGCCTGGTCATCCAAACAATTTCTGTGTATAAATGAACTAAATTGATGTCTGACCAACAAGCGTTTGTGCGCCGTCTCAGATTGTCGCGCATTAGGGTTGTTATTGAAACCACCTCTGGCCCTAATAGAACAAACAAAAGTTTCCGAAAAATCCTGTGACAACTTAAAAGTTAATACATATGACAGTCCGTAAGATTTATAGACTAAAAATGAACTAAAAACATTTTGCAGGCATGCGATGAAACCAAGGAACCCAGTTTTCCTCCCGGTCTGTAAAATAGAGGAACCGTTTGCGTTTCGTATCTGAGAAATGTAAGTTTCAAATACTTGAGCTTAATTGTTCAAAATATCAAAAGTGCTGTCAGAAATTGGAACTTTAAACCTACCATTTAAATATTTGCTATTGCAATTAAGCATATCAAAAGTATCGTTAAAATATTTCTAATAAGGTGGGGTAAGTTTCAAATACTTGAACTTAATTGTTCAAAATATCAAAAGTGCTGTCAGAAATTGGAACCTTAAACCTACCATTTAAATATTTGATATTGCAATTAAGCATATCAAAAGTATCGTTAAAATATTTCTAATAAGGTGGGGTCCTCAGAGACGAGACGCAAACCATTGTAAACACTATTACTTAAGGTCTGAGCAGCTAACCTAACGTTCATGTGATTCTCGGCGTACTCCATGTGCTTTTTCCCCAATTTGTTAGCAGCATGCAAACCTTCTTTTTTCTGAAGCAACCACAGATTTTCCAAGTAACTCCACTTTATTGCCTTGCCATCTCCATTTAATAAAACTTTTTTGTCGCACAACGTATTGCGCACCAACTTTAGCAAATGGCAGCAAATGATGAAAACTTTATTTCCGGTACTCGGATTGGTAAAGAATGGCTTAAAATTGTTACCGTAATTAAAGTTGGCTCCTAGCATTGTGCACATTCTAATATTCACAAGTGCTCCGTCAAATGTTATGGAAGGTATTTTCGCACCAGTCTTATGTGGAAGTTCCAAATATTTCGTAAGTAAACTTGCACGTTCTTCAGCATTCAAGCTTTTTATTAGAAAATATCCTTAAGGTACTTTCCAACGCCCATTTTGTACCACAGCCATTAAAACCATTTTTGGCTATTGATTGGGTATTACTATCGTCAGTGGTTCCTGTGCCCAAATCGACAACATCATAAAAGTGTTTTTGATCAAGAGTCAATTCCTCTTCAACTGATATTTCATAAGTTACTAAATAACAGATGATTGGAATTTTTGTGGAGAACGCCACTTTGGTCGCAATCGCTTTAAATGCTTCAGAAGTAAAATCTGGTCTTCCATTAACTACACTGTACCAATTTCTCAATGTGCGTGGACATGGCAATAAATTATTGCACAACTTTTCCACGTAACTGTAGGCCCAGGGAGAATAAAATTGTGGGGTTAGTGCAAATCGTCTTATTTCCGGTGAATATACCTTGTTTCTCTTCGTTTTGAGTTTAGCTGCTATTATCTCTTGAATAGGTAGGGGCACTGCAGACTGAAAAGTTGGGTAAGTTACTCCCACAGAGACATAACAATTAATTTGGACTATGAATTAGAGTGAGCTGTTCATGAGGGGCGCCAGCGAAAACCACAATACTTTGATAATCGAATAGGCTTGCTCTAATACAAGGTCAAACTGATATGCTCATTATAATTGTATCATTTGTCTGATGATAAAAGATAATAGCAACAAAAAAACACCTATTATAATAGCTTATGAGCTAATTATTAATGAATCCTTTGCTTCTTCAGTGATGTAATTGTTCTTTTTCAAATAACCGCACAACTCTTGCAGTGACCCAATTTTTTTTAGAAGTCTCCTATTTCTCTGTTTTAAAATCTTGATTCCTGCCTCTTTCCGCTTGAAGCAATTCTTAACAAACTGGAGAGTAGCTCTTGCTCTCCTCGGTGTTCGAACATGTGGAGATGCCAAGTCACCAATATATCTTGGGGTTAACATCATTTTCTTTGTTGGAGTTTTTAGAATTTCATCGCTTGGCGTTTTGGTTGGGCGACTTGGAGACAAATTGATATCCAGAGCACTAGCTGAAGCTACACAGAAATAAAACCGTTATGAATCAATACAAGAAACTACTTACTGCGAAAATAAGAAATTATGTACTTACTTGTGGTGACTATTGACATGTCCGAGACTTCTATGGGCTCTGAAATAAGCTCAATAATTGGTGTCTTTTCAGGTTTCTCAATAAGTATAAAGTCAGCGGAAGTTGAAGGTTGTTGTAGATAATTTAATGGTAGAGGTATTCCTATGCTGGGAATCGCGGTCTTTCGCAATTGAAGCCTACCCCCAAATTTTCTAACATTTATGTTCCCATAATCGAAGATACGAAAAAGCTTTTTGCGACAACTACTTTGTGATTGAATAGACCATGTCTGAAGCGGAAAGCATCGCGATTGTTGTTTATATTGCCAACAACGCTAGCTCTAGCGATGTCCTTGATCAACTCAAGGCCCTCGCCTCGGTGGATTTCGCCACCATCCAGCCTGCGCTGACCGACAGCCAAGTCATTGATTTAGTCAATGGCTTGCCCCGCGCCCAGCGGGATAAGATTGTTGGAGGGATTGCTTAGCCCGCTTTGCGGGCGGAGCGGATCCGGGAGTCGGTTGTGCGTAGCACAGCCGCCCGAGGGAAAGGTCCTCCTCAGGGCCGACCCGCGGTACCTCCGCGGGGCGCGGAAGAGCAGGTTTGCTCGGCTCTTCCAGACGCGGAGCAAGTCAAGCTGGCTCTAGGTCGACTCAGGGGGCTCAGCCCACTGAGTAGATCCCGTTACCCGCCAGGGGCAATCGGGAACCCAAGGCCTGGGAAAAGGCCTTTAAAGGCAATCTTGCTGCCTACAGGCGCAAGTATGGCTTGCCGTCTGGGAATGCTCCCACCACTCCTGGAGATGGTGTGAGTGTCGAACAGGCGCAGGAGGGCCTTTGGCTCTCCGAAATCCGGGCATTCGCTGCCTCCCTTAGGGAGCAGGGTGCCGGAGCCGCACTGGGATCTCCCATGAGAAGATCTTAGTACGGGCGATGAGAGAATCGCACTTAGTGACGGAGCCTCTGGTGACCTAAAGTCGCCTAGGGTCGGACTTAGCCATTATTGACTAAGGTACCCCTACATGGGGGGCCGTCCCTACGTCGTCCGTCATCCATCCAGTGGTTTGGCGGTTCCTTTGGAATTGATCCGGGAGTCCATATGATCTTAGACCAATGTCACGACCGAGAAGGCGCAGACAACTGTCTCCTTAGGAGGCAGCCATCTCAACTTAGTTGGGTTGGAAGCCATGTTTTCGATAAAGGGAGACAACCCCGACAGAAAAATCGACCCGTCAGCATAGTAGTCGTGCTGTCTGGGCGTTCTTAAGACTACCCACGTGTTTGTGCTGTGCGTGGCGTCCCGTAGGAATGGATGAGCCTTACCTTAGGTAGGCAACACGCCACTTTGGCCTGGATTCCACCTCAAGACGGGCGGTCAAGACTAACCCACCTTGATCAATCGGCTGCGCCGTCCCGTAAGAGGACCGACTGAGTGAGCCCCTGGGGTGCAGAGGGGTGCGCAGCGGGCGCGCACCTCTGGTTTCCAAGGTGCGTGGCTTGCTCGTGTACAACTCGCACCGGGGGGCTACATCTCGCGAGTAGCCCTGGCGTCCTTTTGACGTCAGCTCCCTGGCTGAGGGTCGGAAGCCTCAGGGCGGAAAACCTACACCGGGCGGCGAGCACCCCACGCAAAAGAAGAGGCAGAGATCCTGTTACGGTTCATTTTTACCTAATTTCAAACTCAATAATTCAGAATACCTATAACGACCTCTTTTGATCAATTGCCCTAATAAATAAATTTCACAAGGTAGCTCTCTTCCGTTCGCTATCCTTTTTAATCCTCGTTTTTGTGCCTATTCGTCACTTATCGATACGCCGACGGCACTTTTCTATTTGCGTTTTACCGAAAACGTGGTGCTGAAGTGTTCCTCATTTACGTGCCTTCTGGACAGGAATTTCTTTAATTTTCGAAGTCATCCTGCTAGGGATTTATCCTAAAAGAAGCTAAAAGTCTTGCGGGCGATCCAGTTTTCCTTTGGAAATCCGTATTTTTATACCCGAAGACCAAACCCACTTTGGGGATTTTGCACGAGGTCCACTCGTAAGTAATCTTCGCTTTTCCCTATTCGGTAAAAGCTCATTATCATTATTTTCTCCTCTCAGAAATCGTCAATGGTTTCCTAAACCATCTTCAACTACCGTCACCGACCCTCGGACTCTTAATGAGGTAATCTTGATTATATAACACCGTTACTCTCAGTTTCGTAAGACTGCGGTATCATTTACAGGGTTATTTCCTCGTATCTTACTGATTACATCTGAATCTTCGTTTCTGGATACCTACCCGGAGCTTCGTTCACGTCGCCCCTGGTCTCTGTCTTTGATTACGTAACTCTACCTTATCTACGAGAAGAACCACAGGTCAGATCCACCCTTAATACTTAATATTAACTGCGTCTGAAGAACCACCAGTACTGATTAATAGTAACTGCGCACATTATTTACCTTATTCGTAATTTCGCTATTTCTTTCCATGTCTGCGGGATTAGTCATCAATAAATTGCATTAATTGCATTTAAACTCTTCAAATTAATAATTAAACTTAAATATTACTTTCTTCACATTTCATGCGTACTTATTGTTAAAATCTCACCGCACTTGGCCAAGATCGGACTGATTTCCCTTATTAGTAAATGTATTTTATCCTATTGAGTTACCCTATCGATATTTGTGATATCTATTTAGTAAATTTGCGATATTACCTTCCAATCATCTTTCGAATTTCTGTAGACAATAAAATTTACTTGGCGCCCCAAAATTACATCTTTTTAATTTAATCCGCGACCGTCTTCACGAGCTAGCCCGGTGCAGAATTCGTGTTATCGATAAATAAAACGTAACAATCCGATGGCTCCTCCGCTCACTCTCCGGATGTCAATCCCAACAAGAGAGTTGCGCGGCAGGCGGGCGGGATGTCTGGCACTTCAAAACGGCCCTCCGGACCTGTTCGGGATTAGATCTATGATGAGATGGTTGGCGCTCACCTGAGAGTGACAATCATAGACAAGCTCCTGCTGGGGCTCTAATTCCCTCGGCAGGATCAAACGTGCCTGGGTCGAGCTATTGCAGGCCAGGCTGACGGAATGTCTGGATAGGGAACTGTCCAGGGATGCGGCCAGCCCACCTATTTTCCGGTCGTGAAACTACTCACAGGAGGTCCTTATCATCTGTGATCAACTGATCAACTGTGAGAATGACAGTTCTTTAGCTTGGCTAAAGAAAACAATTGCAGAATTGACCCCCCCCCCCCAGTGAGAAGGTGCAATGCTGGACGTCATCCCTGTGGATCAGCTACCAAAGCTGACCAAGATGACTCTGTGGATTACGGGCGAACCGGCGGAAACGGTTGCGACGCTTGGCGGCCCAAAATCCATGGGCAAAAGTGGGGGAGTGGATGACCTTCCACACCGCGGCCAAGGATGTCCCTAAAGGTGAAGTTTCACCAGGCCGCCTCCACTACTCTGGTTTCTCTTCAAAGCGAATAAACCTTTCGCCTTCTATAGAGCTGTGCTTTAAACTGTGCTAGTAATAGTCACATTTCATTTTCAATATCACACGGGATATTGTTTTGTTTCTTTCTACACGGAAGTCTACCTCCTCGTAGTGAAGGTGGAAACGACTGGTGGCCATAAGGCTTCTCTACCTGGGGCTGTCACCCCGCTCCAGGGCTAGACGTTAGGAATGAGCCCATCAGCGGCTAAAGGCCTTCCTTGAGTTTTTCCTCTTGTACGATCCAGTTTTCCATTTCCTGCTCCTACCCTTCAGGCTTTCTTCTTTTTCAATACCCATTGGCAGGGGTATCCGAGCTTTCTGCTCTCCCCGGGCTGACCACCCGGGGTTTTTTGGCCTACGGGCATTAATTTAAAGTCCGCAATTTCACCAATATTTACTCTTCAGTTTTCTCGATTTAATTTCTCTAAGGTGTGCATAACTGCTGGCTGGGATGAGCTCCAGGTCCAAGCGCAAGAAGGTGGCGACACCTTCTGTGTCTAAGAACCTCAAGGATTTGACGGATGGCGATACTCTCAATAAGTTTTCCTCTGATTTCAATGATTGTCTAAATACTCTGCAAGAGCAAATCTCTTCTCTTGATGATGTCTTTGATGAGACTGTTGTCACCATGACCAACAGGGCCGACAAGTTGCATAAGATGTTTAACCAACTAGTGTCCGCTTTCGAGCAATTACGTGACCAGGATACGGTCCTGTCCACAATTGAGGGAGTTCAACAGGCTCTCGATAATCTACCTCGTTTACTTCAGCCCACCATGGAACAAGCTGTGTCTAAGGCTGCTCCGCGGACTTGTGCAGAGGTAGTTGGTATGCCCGCGAGTCAAAGGCCTGACAGGGTGAGAACCCCTGCTGGCAAGAACGTTACGCCGATACCTCGTTCTGTAATCAAGATTTTTTCAAAAGATGGCAATGACTCGCTTAAGTGCAGCAACGCGGTCAAGGACCTGCTTAAAGTTACTATTAAGCCCTCAAATATACAGGCTGTTTGATAAAAACTTCAGAACGCCACAGTTTCTTTGGTTGTCATCCGATTTCAAAAACCCATTAACAAAAAATGATTTATTTTTCATGCTCTAGGAATAGGCCTTGCTGCCATATTTTTTCCCTCAACTTCTTTTTTCAACATTGGTAAATTTTACTTTTTTAATAATAAAACGCGATTATTTCCAATTCAAAGTTGAAGTAGATATTTTTTTCTATACCATCGGTCAATAAAAAAGTTGATTTTCCTTAATAATAATCAGAAAAACGTAAAAAATGATTCGCCAGATTTGGTCGGATTAAACAAAAAACTCCATTTTCACGTTTGCTTTGGAATCCAAAGCACTCCTGAAACTGTTTTTTTTTTTCATAATTAATTTCAATTCTGACGAAACTTTCTTTGCGTTTTTTGAGTAAACATTATAAAAATGTCAGCTTTTTACACACTATAGCAAAGAGAAAAATACATCCTTCAATTTCAGAATAAAAGTAATCGTACTTTATTAATAAATAAATTAAATTTACCAATGTAAAAAAATGTTATGAGAACAAGCGACAAGAAAATGAGAAAAACAATGGTTTCTAAAAACACGTTAAATCACGATGAAATTCTAGAAACATAATTCATCCATCAGTGAAACAATGGAAACATGTGAAAAAATAATTAGAGTCGACAGGTTTTGAATTCAGATATCTCTCAGATATCTCGAACCCCATAGAACTCTCATTTCTAAATACGTATAGTTTTAGAATGCTCACTATGGGTCATTATCGAGCCAATAGCCATTAATGAGTTAATCGCATACGTACCATTTATCATTAGATGGAGGAAATAATTTTTCATCAGCAATACTTTCACCGAGACTTTCACCAACAAAATGTCTTCATTAACATTCCGATGAGTGGGTAGTTATAGGAACTATTCGACTGGCGGATATCCTTCGAGAACAAAATGTGTATATTCCTAGTAGGCTATGATTATCGTTTAGTCTCTTTTTACAATTATCAGCGGAATCAAGAAAGAATGATAATCATAGCTAACTAGGAATCAAAATCGGTTTGAGCACACTGTAGGTCCCCAATTATCAATTGCAAAACATGTCATTTTTCCATCAAGGAGGTATGTAGTTATTGTGATTTTTCCACCTATGAAGGTCTATAATAGTATACATATTATACAGGCTGTTTGATAAAAACTCCAAAACGCCAGTTTTTTTGGATGTGATCCGATTTTAAAAACACATCAACAAAAAATTATTGATTTTCCATTCACTATCAATGGCCTTTTTTCCCTCACTATTATTTTTCAACACTGGAAAATTGAATTTTTTCAATAATGAATTACGAGTATTTTAAGTTTGAAATTAAAGTATGAATTTTTCTCTTTACTATGGTATGTGAAAAACTGACATTTTTTCAATGTTCACCCAAAAAAAAAACGCATAGAAAGTTTTGTCATAATTAAAATAAATTTTTCAAAAATCCAGTTTCGGGAGTGCTTTGAATTCCAAAGCAAACGTGAAAATGACGTTTTTTGTTTAATTCCAACAAATCTGGCGAATCATTTTATGCATTTTTCTGATAATTATTACGAAAAATCAACGTTTTTATTCACTCATGATATAGAAAAATACTCCTACTTCAATTTTGAATTGATAATAATCGTACTTTATTATTGAGTTCAGGGAAGAAATTTGGCAACATGGCCTATTGATAGCGCATGAAAAATAAATAATTTTTTGTTTATGGTTTTTTGAAATCGGATCACAACCAAAAAAAACTGTGGCGTTTTGAACTTTCGAACAAACAGCCTGTATGATTATTGAAAATCCACGTTTTGACAGAGATAGAGAAAATCAACTTCACGTAAAAGTCAGTACAAAATGACGTCTTCTCAAGCTAGTACTGGAAAAGTGTATTTATAATCGTTTTTGTAATTTTTCATCAACTACTTTTGCGCAATGGGTTTGATAAATTTGATGGCATATAAAAAATGAATTTTCGTGTATAAAATAATTTGAATCTCATATAGATGATTGAATGATTACCTACAGATAATAAACATATTCTTCGTAGCCGCGGGGCCGAGCGACTGGACTGCTACCTAGGACCAGTCGAGTCGCCAAGCCGCTAGGCGATGCGATTTCGACCGCAGCATAGACACTGCGTGCATTTGTTTCCGTGCAAACCAGTCGGAAGCGTCGACCCGCTCGATCTCAGTCGCGCGGCCGAGCGGCCAGAATCGCGTCCATCGGACTGGGGTCGGGCGTAGTGATGGGCAGGAAACATCGATATTTGAGAAACATAGATGTTTAACGGAAAACATCGATCGGTAAACATCGATGTTTATAAAATGAGCAAAATCGATTTAAATCGATGTTTTTCCAAAAAACATCGCTAAACATCGAATTCCAAATCCAGTTTATATTAAAAATTGAAATTCATTTCATGAAAGTAAAAGAAAATTTCACGAACGTAGTTCAGAATACTTCGAGTAGATACTGTGATCTAGGAATTTTGTTGATGTTGCGGAGAGTTTGGTTACACCAACCTGGCTGTCATGTTGTTCATTGACTTACCAGGCTTCCAACTGGGCAGCTAACTCCCTGAAAAAAGTGTAGCTACTTGACGTTTCGATTGGGAGGCAAACTGTCAAAACCCCATATGATTTGCATTGATATAGAAAATAACGTTTCTGACGTTTAGCCTCCCAGTCATCTCGTTAGATCGCCTGGCACATCACTGATGATGTTGAAGTGTCAATTGCCAATGTCTATGACAAACGTCAATCGTCCTGCTCAAATTGCGCCTATTTCTTATTTCTTTGTTGTTCTTACTTAACCTTCAATTCAGGCGGGGTCCGGGGATGTGATGTGCCATACGGAAATATTATACAGGCTGTTTGATAAAAACTCCAGAACGCCACAGTGATCTGATTCCAAAAACCCATCAACAAAAAATGATTTACTTTTCATGCTCTATGAACAGGCCTTGTTGCCAAATTCTTTCCCTCAACTTCTTTTTTCAACATTGGGAAATTTAACAGTAACAATAATTTATCTTACTTATGCGAATCTTTGAACGTTCATGTAAACTAATTTCAGATTTCTGCTTGGATTCCAGTGATGATAATAATGGCACCTTATAAGAAGAGCGATGTTTGGAAATATTTCGAAAAATGCGAAACTGGATTAGCAAAGTGTAAGATATGCGGAAAGAAACTGAAAACGTCTGGGAATACATCAAATTTAATGGGATATTTCAATACGCAACATAACTATCCATTCAGTTTTGTAGTGCGGAACTAACTTGGGAGTTTAGTGCCGTTACGTTATTGTCACTATATCAATCCAAACGGGTGGTTGGCAATAACATTAAACTGACACCAAATTATGAAATTTGTCAAGTTTGTCAATTAATAAATTTACCAAAAATGACCGAGCCAATAAATTCAACAAAATTGAAAAGAGCTACTCTAAAAAAAGAAACGAAGCAATATATCTATAATGCCTTCCATGAACTAATCGAAAAACATGGAGAGGGAAGGTGTAAAACAAAAATTATGCGGACAGTGGCTGAAATATTTTCGGTAAATACTGATTTCTTTCGTTACTGATAAACTGAATGGAATCTCTCATATATGAAAGCAGGTTTCAGAGGCAGAAGTAAGAAAAATTTATGAAGAGGGGGAAGAAAATTTAAAAGGAACATCTGAGGGACGAGGGAATAAAACAAGAAAATTTTGAAGCCATTCGTTAAAAAAAGGGATTTCCAAAAATGAGAATATTTTTTACACTTGACGACTTGCTAAAATTTGCAAAAGATTTGGATTTTTTTGGTGGAAGAACAACATTATTCCACATAATCAAATCAATGGGATACAAGTATAAAATGGTAAACAATCGAAAAATTTTATGCGAACAGAGACGACTTCGACCACTAAAAATTAATTTCTTGAGAAAATACCTACAAATACTAGAACAAGGTAACACGACGTTTATAGACTTGGACGAGACATGGATATACCGAAACGGGACACAAAACAGTATACTAACGAAGACGCAGATAAAAATACAATGACCATTAAAAAACAACCGGGGAAAAGATTTACTATTTTACATGCGGGATCAAAATTTGGGTTTTTGGATGGGTGCGACTTACTTTTAGACACAAAAAATAACGACATGGACTACCACAAAACAATGACTGGACAAATTTTCAAGGACTGGACGATGAATCAGCTGCTCCCAGCTCTCATTAATATTGGAGGAAAATGTGTGGTGGTTATGGACAATGCGCCATACCACTCAATGCTTGTGGAGAAACCACCACTATTTTCCTCTGAAAAAAGTGAGATGCAGGAGTGGCTGATGACTCATAACAAAACATTTGACGATACGATGACCAAAAGACAATTATTCGACATAATAAAAACATTTGGCCCAATAGACAAAAAAAACGTAATTGACGAAATTTAAAAAAAAAACATGGACACGACGTTGTTAGGTTGCCCCCATACCACTGTCAATACAATTCAATTGAATTGGCATGGGGGCAAGCCAAGACTTACTACAACAAACATATTGACGCAAATACGGACAAAGACAGGGTGAAAAAATTATGGCATGAGGGGTTGAATATTTGTACACCAGACATGCCAAAATTTCATTGAGCATTGCGAAAATATTATTTTGGAAGACTGGACAAGACTTATGGGACATTGCAGTATACACGACATACCACCAATAATAATAAGCTTGACTGAGGACTCGGACTCGGACCTACAAAAAAGTGAGGAAGACGAGGACGATTAATGACAAAGACTATAGACATAATTACCTTATTTAATTTTTGTACTTGTATTCCATTGATTTGCCGGGCAGCACGGACCTAATTCTTGAATGTTCACATTACATCTGTGGTCTTTGGCTGTGGTCTCACTCAAAATGCATCAGCCTTTAAAGTCAATAATTTTGACTCTATAAGATCACTTTCCTGGTCCAAGAGTAGGGTTCCAATAGATTCATGTATACTGAGGTGTTTTGTTGTATTTGTTAGGCTTATTTAGGGCCGATCTTTTCACCTCTGGTTAAGTTTAACTGGCGGTTAAATACCTTGGTTACTATTGTTGCAACAATGAAAATCAACAAATTTAACTGCCTGATAAACTTAACTGGAAGATGAAAAGATCGGCCCTTAGAGATTCTTCTTACCTGGTTCAGAGCCTGGTTCATACATCAGAGTTTGCACATACTAGTGCAGGCTGATTTACTTTTCATGCTATTTATAATTAAACTATTTCCTAGAAAATATCTCAATAAATTTCATTTCATTGTTAACTGAATTAACTCGATATTCATTTTAAAGTAATTAAAACATTCAATCGTACCTTGTGAACATTTTGTGAATCTGACAGAAGATGAAAAATGATTCACCTAACCTTACTTTTAAAAGCCCAACTCACAGCAAACATCAAGGTAAAACAACCTTCCATAACCTGTGTTACATAGCAGATATCAGTGAAACGTCATGATGATGAGTTGTGTGAAGCTGTCGACTATTTTCCATCGTCTCTTTTTCTCGGCCGTCTAAAAATATCCCCACTCCAAAGTCAAGTTCACCCTGCACTAAAAGATTTAGATTTTCGCTGATTTCAGGCTTAAAACGAATTAAAACGTAATAAGAACCACCTCTCATCCATTGTTTATGATAAGGGATGAAAAAAATCTCCAAGTTTTACGAAAAGTGCCTAAAAAGCCGAATTGGAGCAAATTAAGAAAATCATCTGTATTGTTGGTTGCCTGCATCGATTTATTCATTTTAAACCACAAATTTATCAAATCAAATCGAAATGGTTTTTTTTAACCCCTCAGAACATTTGTCGCCGCATTCTACCCCATACATCTCGTAGGTATGGACGAACTACGTCCTACGAAAAATCGGCATCGAAAAAAACTCACGATCTTTCGATTTTTTCCATTTAAAGTTCTATCGTCTGAAATAAAAATCAAGTTTTAATTTTTTTTGACCCTTCACAGATTCGTCCCGGGAACGCCACCGCACTCATTTTGTGGGTATTGAAAAAACACGTCTTACGGAAAATCGGCATCAAAATTAAAAATTACCATCAGTCCCATTTCTCCATTTGAAAATCTATCGTCTAAAATTAAAAATCACGTTTTTATTTTTTTTTTCGACCCCTCACAGATTCGTCCCGGGAATGCCATCCCACTCATTTTGTAGGTATTGAAAAAACACGCCTTATGAAAAATCGGCATCAAAATTAAAAATTACCATCAGTCCCATTTTTCAATTTGAAAATCTATCGTCTAAAATTAAAAATCACGTTTTTATTTTTTTTCGACCCCTCACAGATTCGCCCCGGGAATGCCACCCCACTCATTTTGTTGATATTAAAAAAACACATCTTACGAAAAATCGGCATCAAAATTAAAAATTACCATCAGTCCCATTTTTCCATTTGAAAATCTATCGTCTAAAACATTCTGCCGTCGCATATGAGAAAGAACCATGTTAGTGAAGTGCGAGTGAGAGTGAGAGAGGGAAGCAAAATTGTGCTCGGCGCGGGACGTCTTCGCACGAGTGACGGACGTGCTTATACATGGCATCCGTTCACATTATTTAACACCAGAGTCAATAATATGGTTTAAAAAATAAAAAAACCGAACAGTTTTCGCGTCCCAACACTTGGGTGCAAGTGATAAAGCGACGTCATCTCCATGGTGCAAGGGCAGAAGGTACAAATCTGACTAGTGAAAACGAAAAGCCCACGATCACTCTACCACTGTTTATTCATGAACTCTACCTATACTGTTAGGAGGTGGGTTCTCCGTGCGACGGCAGAATTTCTATTCTCCGATTTAGACGATAGATTTTCAAATGGAGAAATGGGACTGATGGTAATTTTTAATTTTGATGCCGATTTTTCATGAGGCGTGTTTTTCAATACCTACAAAATGAGTGGGGTGGCATTACCGGGACGAATCTGTGAGGGGTCGAAAAAAAATAAAAACGTGATTTTTAATTTTAGACGATAGATTTTCAAATAAAGAAATGGGACTGATGGTAATTTTTAATTTTGATGCCGATTTTTCATAAGGCGTGGTTTTTCAATACCTACAAAATGAGTGGGGTGGTATTCCCGGGACGAATCTGTGAAGGGTCGAAAAAAATAAAAACGTGATTTTTAATTTTAGACGATAGATTTTCAAATGGAAAAATGGGACTGATGGTAATTTTTAATTTTGATGCCGATTTTTTGTAAAACGTGTTTTTTTAATACCTACAAAATGAGTGGGGTGGCATTCCCGGGACGAATCTGTGAAGGGTCGAAGAAAACTAAAAACGTGATTTTTAATTTTAGACGATAGATTTTCAAATTGAAAAATGGGACTGATGGTAATTTTTAATTTTGATGCCGATTTTTCGTAAAAGGTGTTTTTTTAATACCTACAAAATGAGTGGGGTGGCATTCCCGGGACGAATCTGTGAGGTGAAAAAAAATAAAAACGTGATTTTCAATTTTAGACGATAGATTTTCAAATGGAAAAATGGGACTGATGGTAATTTTTAATTTTGATGCCGATTTTTCATAAGGCGTGTTTTTTCAATGCCTACAAAATGAGTGGAGTGGCATTCCCGGGACGAATCTGTGAGGGGTCGAAAAAAAATAAAAACGTGATTTTTAATTTTAGACGATAGATTTTCAAATGGAAAAATGGGACTGATGGTAATTTTTAATTTTGATGCCGATTTTTCATAAGGCGTGTTTTTTCAATACCTACAAAATGAGTGGGGTGGCATTCCCGGGACGAATCTGTGAGGGGTCGAAAAAAAATAAAAACGTGATTTTTATTTCAGACGATAGAACTTTAAATGGAAAAAATCGAAAGATCGTGAGTTTTTTTCGATGCCGATTTTTCGTAAGGCGTATTTCGTCCATACCTACGAGATGTATGGGGTAGAATGCGGCGACAAATGTTCTAAGGGGTTAAAAAAAAAACATTTCGATTTGATTTCATAAATTTGTGGTTTAAAATGAATAAATCGATGCAGGCAACCAACAATACAGATGATTTTCTTAATTTGCTCCAATTCGGTTTTTTAGGCACTTTTCGTAAAACTTGAAGGTTTTTTTTTCATCCCTCATCATAAACAATGGATGAGAGGTGGTTCTTATTACGTTTTAATTCGTTTTAAGCCTGAAATCAGCGAAAATCTAAATCTTTTAGTGCAGGGTGAACTTGACTTTGGAGTGGGGATATTTTTAGAAGGCCGAGAAAAAGAGACGATGGAAAATAGTCGACAGCTTCACACAACTATGATGATGTTCCGCACTACATAACTGAATGGACTTTAACAACACAACAAAACGAGAGCGCGACGCGGGCTGGAAACGACACAGGATGGAATAAACTCGTAGGGACGCAGGATGGAAATTTGTACGACATCTACAGCGGTCCCAAATATGTAAACCTCCTACGTCGGAACCTTCGTAAAGTCGAAACCTTCGTACGTCGGAATCCCCGCTTCCCAGCTCCTTACATCGGAATTGAACGGATGCCAGTACAAAGATTCGGAATACAAAACTCCATTTGAAAATGGAACGAAATAAAACCGGCCAAAATAAAATACGTCAACATTAGGAAGTGCCCAACATACAGATTGCACAATACAGGCTGTTTGATAAAAACTCCAGAACGCCACAGTTTCTTTGGTTGTTTGTTCTTTGCTAAGTTGCATTCCATCTGGAAAAATATTGCAGGCTAATTTCGGGACACCGTGTATTGTAATGATATTAATTAATTTGCTTGGAATTGCGAGCATCGTTGAAAATTTGTCGTAAATTGTTGTAAATTTTGACGTATTAGTAGGTATAATAGCACCGATAATAACTAGAAATTTTCTTGTCAAATATTCTCCCTCTAAATGTCCATAGGTATGAAGGGCTATTCAGTCGAGAACTTGGGTCACAGGAACGGTTATTTTATGGAGGTCTCCTGTAAATCGAAAATAACAAACGGGTGGAAAGAACGATATTTTTCACCTCTCCAACTATAAAGGAAGCCATACAGAGATTTCCAGCGGGACACATAATAAACTTGAATATGGACGCAACGTTTGACATTGTCCCAAGGCATATAGGTGCCCGGCAACTATTTATTGTAGGTACATCTTGTCTACGAAGAAGTTGTAAGCACCTACCTACCATATTACGATTCATTCTGATCAATCCATTTTTTGATTTGTTTGTTAAGGGTATGTTTGTATGTTGGGTGTGGCGTCTGTCAGCCTTGATTGTTTTGTTGGTTCCCTCTGTCTAGTGTCAAGCAGTCAGGTCTACTAACTGTCTAGCAGGGTGGCAGACCTGGGACTGGACCAAGGGAGGCATTGGAAAAAAAAAGTGAAGAGTGGGGTTTCCGTGGAAAACATTAATTAATTGAAAAAATCAAAAACATATTGTATACTTTCTTTTTCTGTTAATAAATCAATAAATAAGTTGCTGCAAAGATTTGTGACGAACCCACAAATTGGTGACCCCGACGTGATACGCGTTGGACAAGTTCTTCGTCAAGAACGTACTTGTGGAATTTCGTCAAAAAAAAAAAAATCGTGAAAATCTCTTCCTTTTTGGTCATCTTGCTTTATTTCGGACAAGAAAATGGACGGAGATCGTCGAGTTGAAGGTGGAGAAGCAGGAGATGTCGGCGGTAATCGTGAGGTCCAGAGAATCTCAATCAAGATTCCCCCATTCTGGCCAGACGATCCAGAAATGTGGTTTCTGCAGATAGAAAACCAATTCGCGATTTCTGGAATTTCAAGAGATGAGACAAAATACAGTTATGTAGCTGGTTACCTCGAACCAAAGTATGCTGCTGAAGTCCGAGATGTCCTTCGTCAACCACCGCCTGAAGGAAAATACGAACTACTGAAAAAGGAGTTGGTCGGTAGGCTGAGTGATTCGCAAGCTGCCAAGACTCGTCGCTTACTGGAACACGAAGTCATTGGAGATAGAAAGCCATCACAGTTTTTGCGCCATCTTCAAAACCTTGCTGGATCTGTTGTTCCTGAGAACTTGGTGCGTTCGATTTGGACCAGTAGACTTCCGGGAGCGATGCAGACAGTTTTAGCGACGCAAGCGAACGCTGATTTGGCCACAGCATCGTCGCTAGCGGACGTCATAGCTGAGACCACTTCGCGGTATTCTTTGGCGCCGATCTCTTCTCCTGGTCAACAGAAAAACGAATTAGAAGAGAAGGTAAATTCACTTACCGCACAGGTGAAGGAACTCTCCTGTCAGATTGCTGCGTTGTCTACATCAGCTGATCGATCTCGGGTTAGATTCCGTTCGAAGAGTAGGGAAAGAGAGGTCACCGGCCGAAAAAATGGGAGATGTTTCTATCATGCACGTTTTGGAGTGAAGGCTACCCGGTGCGTTTCGCCTTGCAGTTGGGTTAACAAAAAGGAAAACGCTTAGGAAGGCAGAGAAAGGCGACTAGCTGTGTCTTCCAAGTCGGATCGAGTCGTCTGTTTGTTAAAGATTTTGTTTCAAAAATTGAGTTTTTGGTCGACACTGGTGCAGACCTTTGCGTTTACCCGCGGTCTTTAGTCGGCGAGCATCAATCGAAGACTTCTTATGAGTTGACTGCGGCAAACGGGACGGTTATTGCTACCTACGGCTATCTTTCGTTAAACTTAAATTTAGGGCTGCGTAGGGATTTCACCTGGCGGTTCGTAGTCGCTGATATTTCCAAACCAATTATTGGTGCTGACTTTCTCGACCATTATGGTCTTTTGGTCGATATTCGCAATCATCGTATTATTGATGGCGTAACTTCTTTGGCAACTTCCGGAAGATTTGCATCGGATGGTGAGACATCGGTGAAAATCGTTCTAGGTGATTCGAGCTATCATCGTTTGTTGGAGGATTTTCCGGAGATCACACGGCCGATGGGAACTTCACCAGTGATCCGGCACGCAACTCGTCATTTCATCGAAACTACCCCAGGACCACCTCTTTCTTGTAGACCAAGGAGGTTGGCACCAGACAAATTGGCAATAGCTAAAAGAGAATTTGAAGGAATGTTAAAATCCGGAATAATTCGCCAGTCGAAAAGTTGTTGGTCTTCGCCTTTACATTTGGCTTCAAAAAAGGATGGTACTTCTCGTCCGTGTGGGGATTATCGCGCGCTGAATAATCGGACGGTTCCTGACAGGTATCCCGTTCCACACATTGAGGACTTTGCCCATTCTCTTTATGGGAAGAGAATTTTCTCCGTTTTGGATCTGGTGAAGGCTTACAACCAAATTCCGATGGCTGAGGAAGATATTGAGAAGACAGCGATCAGTACACCATTTGGTCTGTTCGATTTCGTTTATATGTCTTTCGGTCTTCGCAATGCTGCCCAAACGTTTCAACGATTCATTGATGAAGTGATTCGGGGTTTGGATTTTTGTTATGCCTACATCGATGACATCTTGGTCGCTTCTAGAGATGAGGATGAACATCGTGCACACTTGCTGCAGCTTTTCGCAAGGTTGAGAGACTTTGGGGTGATTATCAACCCGAAGAAATGCGTTTTTGGACAAAAATCTGTCAAATTTCTTGGATATTTTGTTAGCGAAAAGGGTTCACAACCTCTTCCTGAGAAGGTTGAGGCGTTAATAGCTTACCCTCGGCCGGAAACAGCCAAGCAACTTCGACGTTTCCTCGGAATGGTTAACTTTTATCGTCGTTTCATTCCGAACGCTGCGTTTGTTCATGCACCTCTAAATGAACTACTTAAAAACGAGATAAAAGGCAGTCGACCACTCGTCTGGACGGAAGAGAGCGAAAAGGCATTCGAGTATTGTAAGAAGTCATTGACCGAAGCTGCTTTACTTGCGCATCCCAATCATGGTGCGGAGCTTGCTTTAATGACTGATGCTTCAGATGTTGCAATTGGAGCAGTTCTGCAGCAACGTTCGTCTGACGGTTGGCAACCTTTGGCGTTTTATTCGAGGAAATTGACTTCGGCAGAGCAAAAATACGGCGCATACGATCGTGAACTCTTGGCGATTTACGCGGCTGTAAAACGGTTTAGATTTATGGTTGAGGGAAGAATCTTCACGATTTTTACTGACCATAAACCGATAACTTTTGCGCTGAAGCAAAAGCCGGAGAAGTGCTCGCCACGTCAGTTTCGTTACCTCGATTACATAAGTCAGTTCACCACAGATATTCAGCACATTTCTGGAAAGGATAATGTGGTGGCTGATGCTTTCACGAGGACAAGTTTGGACGAGGTAACTTCTGGCGTGAATTTTGTGGATTTGGCTAATGCGCAGTTGGTGGATGATGAGATCCGAAAGTTTTTGGTAGAAGATTCTTCGCTGAAATTGAGGAAAATTCAGTTACCTGGGACTTCAGTTTCCGTTTATTGTGATCTTACCACTGATGTAGCTCGGCCTTTCCTGACAAAAGAATTTCGTCGAACTGCTTTCGATTCTTTGCATGGATTGTCACATCCAGGAATTCGAGCTTCGCAGCGTCTTGTAGCTCGGCTATTCGTCTGGCCCTCCATGAGGAGTGATTGTGGGCGTTGGGCTCGTTGCTGTCTTCAGTGCCAAAGGACGAAGATTTCACGTCACGTAAAATCTCCTACTGGTGTTTTTGCTTCGCCGTCAACTAGATTTGAGCATGTTCACGTGGACATTGTGGGACCCCTTCCTGTTTCTAAAGGAAAGAAGTATCTTCTCACGTGTGTGGATCGATTCTCTCGTTGGCCTGAAGTTTATCCTTTGGCAGATATCGAGGCTGAGACAGTTGCCAGAAAATTTTACTCCGAGTGGATTTCTCGTTTTGGGGTGCCTTTGAGAATTACGACTGATCAGGGTCGTCAATTTGAATCTTTGCTGTTTAACAATCTTTGTAAATTACTTGGATTCAATCATTTGCGAACTTCACCTTATCATCCTGCTGCTAATGGATTGGTGGAGCGGCTTCATCGGCAGCTCAAGGCGGCGTTGACTTGTCTCGGAGGAGAAAATTGGACCGAGCTGCTTCCTACAGTTCTTTTGGGAATCAGGTCTGCATGGCGTGAAGATTTAAAGGCGACTTCTGCTGAGTTGGTGTTTGGAGAATCTCCCCGTCTTCCTGCAGAATTCTTGACTTCTAGAGTAAGGAATGGGAGTGAGGTGGATTTGAATTCTTCAGCGTTCCTGAAAGAGCTTCGTCGGCATATGCAAGATTTGCGCCCTGTTGAAGGTACCAGGCATTCTAGAAACCAGTTCTTCGTTTTCAAAGATTTGAAAATTTCGTCGCATGTTTTCTTGCGGAATGACGCCGCGAAACCTGCCCTGAAAGAGTCGTATTCGGGACCGTTCAAAGTTGTGGGACGTACTGAAAAGAATTTTCGAATTGAAAAGGATGGTCGAGAACTTACGGTTTCTATTGATAGGGTTAAACCTGCTTACCTGTTAGAAGAATCTTCAGATCATGAGTCAGAGTTTTCGAGTAATGGTAACATCACCGGAAAATCGCGTCCGGACTCTTCACAAACTTCGAGTCGTGAAGGAACTTCTTCGGCTGCACAGAGTCCAGAGACTTCACCAAATTTTTGCACTCGTTCGGGACGTAAAGTTCATTTTTCAAAGCGGTTGTTGGAATGGCAAGCGCAGGAGCGTGGAAGGCGTAAGAATGGAAATTGAAACTAATCGTGGTTTTCTTCGCGATCTTTCTTCGTCCTTTCATACTGTTATTAACGGTTTTTTTTCAACCCTTTCGCTCGTCGTTTCATTGTTTCTGAATGTCTTCGTCGTATCGTGATTGGATTGGTTCAATCACTGGTAGGGGGGTCTGTGGCGTCTGTCAGCCTTGATTGTTTTGTTGGTTCCCTCTGTCTAGTGTCAAGCAGTCAGGTCTACTAACTGTCTAGCAGGGTGGCAGACCTGGGACTGGACCAAGGGAGGCATTGGAAAAAAAAAGTGAAGAGTGGGGTTTCCGTGGAAAACATTAATTAATTGAAAAAATCAAAAACATATTGTATACTTTCTTTTTCTGTTAATAAATCAATAAATAAGTTGCTGCAAAGATTTGTGACGAACCCACATTGGGTATTTCAGAAAATAGCTTACTAACTGTGAACTGTAAATAAGTGACTTTTCCAGGTCTCGAATGCTTGGGAAATCTCCGCCCATGCGGGCCTTCAGTTCCCAAACTGCATTCTTGACCAGAAAAGTAGCACTTACGGTTCGCAGTACGTAATATACTATTTTGAATTTTCAGGTTTTTCCGCTGGTGTATGCTCTGATGCAAACAAAATCAGAAGAATCTTATATTCGACTTTTACGAGAAATCAAAGATACTCTTCTGCATCAGGATGTGGTTGTTGAGTACGTAATGGCGGATTTTGAAAGGGCCTTGAGGAATGCCATTACTGTCATTTTTCCAGAATCACAATTGAAAGGGTGTTTTTTCCATTACTCAAAAAATGTTTTCAAAAAAGGTAAAACAGTATTCTTCATGTTAATAAGTATGTTGTGATAACATAAAATAAATTCAAATAGCAAAACAACTTGGCTTACTGAATAGAGCTGAACTGTCGAGAGGCATCAGAATGATATGTGCTCTACCTCTTCTTCCTCAAAATTTAATTGTCCAAGGCTTCGAGAATTTTTTTAATAAAATTGCGAATAACGATGAAGTTGATAGGATTGAACAATTCCTCCGATACCACCGTCGGCAGTGGGGGCCGATCGACATATCAGTCTTTGGCATCCGAAACCGTACTAATAACTCTGTGGAGAGTTTTCACGCATCATTAATTGACTTTGTGGGCAGAATCCATCCAAATTTTTGGATTTTTGTTAAATTCTTGAAAAAGATGGAGGTTTCAAAAGCTCAAGATTTCATTAGAATAAGGAGGGGCGATCAAGTGAGAGATCGTCCTCGATTGGTTTATAGAAGACTCGATCGAAGAATTTGTAAGTTTCTTAGGCACGAACTTTACATCTCTCGGTTAAGTTTATCAATTCAATGTCATCCAATGGCCAATTTGGTAATTCCAAAAATCAATAAGACCTAGTAATGTAGCAAATCCGACAACAAACCAGTTCGAAGTTTTTGCGACTCCGAGCATCGAGCATCCCCTTTTTAAACGCTTTCTCATCGCGGCTCTAAATGGTAAAAAAATTGATAAAAACTTGATAATTTTTCAGTAAATGCTCAACAGGATTTACTGCTGAACCACGATATCGGTGCATTTATTCGTCATATGGCTAATATAATGAGAGGAATCGAACGCGTATATCATAATGATGAGTTGGACGAGATAGTTGAGGTTCCTCACAACGACCATAATGCCACGCGTGAAAATGTTCGAAAATTTATGTTGCGTTGCAATAAAATTGAAAACGCATGTACGGCACAATTTCCCACTTCGTAGACCGTGCACAATAGTTGACGAGAGGTGCATTTGGCACCGGAAGAAGTCAGTGGTAAATCCGCCTTCAGCGAACCCAGAAAAAACGTGCAAGTGTCCCTCGGTCTCGACTTCAGGAAAAATGTAAGTAGAACCCAAGTTGTATTACCATAGTTTAATTCCTGTTTGTTTCGGCCGTTATTCCAAATTTTGGTATTAAATAAATACAATTTTAATTGTTCGTGGCGCTTCCTTATTCAAAGTAAAACCTTAAGTAGAGTAGATCACGAGCGGGTTATTACCAGTTCTACCAACCCCCAAGACCCCTCGTGACAATAATAATGATCATCAAGATGAAGTTGTCGTTCCTGATGCACCTCAGCATAATGACGATTTGGAGATTGATGAACCTCCCCAACCTTTTGATCAAGATATCGATCAGGGACCTATAATAAACGAGATAGTTGAGGTTCCTCACAACGACCATAATTATAATTATCAAGATGAAGCTGCAGTTGCTGATGCTCCTCAGCATCAGTATGATGAGTGCGTGATGTGTTTCGTAGACCAACCCACACACGCACTCATTCCTTGTGGACACCGAGTAGTTTGCGCCGAATGTGCTACAGAGATGATGGCCCGCGAAATGCTCCAGTGTCCCATTTGCAGAACGGATGCTACATCAATCATACGAATTTATCTGTAATACTTATATAGCTGGCGTTTTTTATCTCTGCCAACGGCCGCGCAGAATCCGAACGATTCTTCGAGTGAGTTCGGGATTACGAGCTACAAACTGCACGAACAGTGGCGTAACACAGAAAGGGGTATAATTGAATAAAAACTCATAAATTGAAATAACGAACAACAATTTTGTAAATTAATAAAACAACATAAGAATAACGAGATTCAAACGTGGTAGGTACATACATCAGCTTATTGTAGGTATATAATTGAGTTTTTTCTTATTTTTATAACCGCATTTCAATGCAATATCATAAGATACCGCCGCTACTGAGCAAGTTTTAAAGCCGCGCGAGAGGCGTTTCATGTTTCCATGGTTACGGACGAGTGCGCTGCTTGGCCGTTGGCAGAGATAAAAAACGCCAGCTATACCTATGTAATTAAATACAGCGTGCCCCACAATCCGATACAGGTATTTAATAAAATAACCTGGTTTACCTCCGGTCATCAAACTTGGGTTTTTTAATAAGATTTCCAGCATTTATTTGAAATCAGTTATCAAGACCTCTATGATATACAGGTGTTAAGTTTCTTCAGATAGGGTGTCCATATACTATGTATCGAATAAGAGTAAAGTCTGTACACCAGAAATAAACGACCATCGAGATGTTGAATTGTCATAATTTCTTGTTCTTGATCGACAAATCATAATTGAATCTGACCCATCCAACGTGAACCTGCATTCATTCAGAAAAATTCGTTATTCGAGTAATTTTTTCTTTGAGACGATGGTTTTAATTATTGTTCATATTCAACTTATTATTATTGCTCAAAAAAAAACCTTCTAGTAAGTGGATTCGATTATTATAATTCTAACAGCTAGGTACATTTTAAGAGAATGTTCGTTTTTCTTTAAAGTTTTGTTCATAAAAAAATCAATTCAGTCTGATTTTAATATAATAATTTTCCTCAGAAATCATCAAATTTTTATTTCAATAAATAAAAATAATAAGCAGTTTTCAAAGTACGTTTTATCACTCTATTCTCTATGAACATTTTACTTTGAAGCAAGTATTGTTGTATATCGCTAACAGCAATCACTCTTATTGTTGTTAGCAATAGTAAATTATATACTTAATTGCTACCGTAAGACGTTAATCAGAATTTTAAGCGGAAAGCGGTGCAGTTGGGCCTTATACAAGAGCTGTGCAGTTGGGGTGAATATCTTGAACGGTTTATGTGAAAATTTCTTGTTCCTTATAGAGATTTTGTAATGATCAGGGAGGGATACAACAATGCACTGGGTGTTCCAATAAAAATTATTTAATTTAACTACGGTACCTATTTATTTAGCCAAATATTGAACAGGTGATGAAATTAACAATACGTTCGTTGCTAGGTTATTTAAGAAATAGAGAGCTTTCATTTGACCAAAGTATAGCGTTTACTAGAACTCATAAAACAGCTTCTAGAACCATCTTCATGAAGCCATCAGGGTCTTGGAGTTCAAGTGACGTCATCACCCTTGGAGAAAAATATTTCAGTTTCTTAGGGGTAGGTAGGGGTGGAAAACGTACAGCTATGAGATTGGCAATTTTTGTGAACATCCGGGTACATCTCTTCCATCGGCCCATGTGGTCCTGGGGGTTCAAATGTCCTCAACACCCTTGAAAATTATTATTTCATTATTTTGGTTATACAGGCAGATTTCGATAATTGGCCGGCTGCGATAACGTTTGCGGGTGCATTGACGGAATCCTAATTCAAATCGGGGTGAGTGGACGAGAATGGCTATGTGGACAAAAAAAGAAATAATTCCATTAAATCTATGCAAGATTGTGGACCGGACTGCAAATAGATGCAAGTGTTTTCTGAAATAGTGCACTGTATCGACGATTTAGAAGGCGGCTGGAGACTTATGGCAAACGGTATCCTCCGAGTCATCCTCAATCGAAAAACTACATCAATAAATACTGCCAATTAATGTGGAAATCCAAACTATTCAGCAGAAGGGAGGTTCCTGCAGAGGCTCGAGTTCCCTGCAAACTTACAAATCAACGAGACGCATTATCAAGATCATTGGACTAATTCAGAACTGTCTCCGAAAGTGGGTTCCATTCATACCACTGTGTAATATCTCGTGGAACTTGGATATATTTCATGGACTGCGTTTGCACTTTGTAGGGTTTTCTTGTTCATTATTTTTACGTGGAATCAATAAAATCACAAAAATTCTTCGTCAAATGTTACCCTACTTATAACAACATTTATTTAATTTTTTACTTTTAAAAAGTGGAAAACATTTACGGAAAGAAGTTCAGGAATATCCCTGATATGTGGAATATTCATTTAAATATAATCAAATGGATTATTAAGTGATTTCAAACATTTTTACCTACCTCTCGGCACCTCAGTAGAAATTTTACGACTACGAATTTTGACATCTATAAATGAAATTTTCCAATCCAAATGCGGGTTTGGATTTGGGCTTTCAACACAAATGTGGTGAAATGCCCTTAATATTAATCGAGGACGGGTAGATTGAACGGTCCTCTTACCAACGATGTTATTGTTGGTTGCTGCCACCAGCGCGTTAGGGTTTGAAGGGAGAACGCGCACTCCAGAGGGTAAAATTGGTAGCGAGGAAAGGAGACGCAGATGTAGTTAGACGATATAAATTATATTCGAAGATAAAAAACTCTACAAAATAAGGGCAAAAAAACACTTACTAGTAAGTAGGTTCAGAAGTCGGAGGTGAGCAGACTTGGGCGAGCCTAGCTCGGGAAAACTCTCACTAGCACTTTCAAAATCAACAATTCGTTGGATACAAAATTTAGACTTTACAATTATTAGTTATTAACACTTCTACTTGCGGATATTCTCAAATTATCAATCCAAAATCAATTTAAACAAAACGTAATTTCTCTATGATGACTGTCCGAGTACCCCGGTCGAACTGCCGTGGTGGTCTCCTTTTAGCATCCGCCCGTTATCAGTTCCAATTCTTTGAATCGTACCGATACGGCGTTCCTTAATAAAAATGTCTCGCCGCTAGTCAGCGTTTCCCACGTGAAACCAGGTGGCTTCATTACTTTCATTGTTCTTATTAATTTACTAAAAATCTAGCCCAAAAATCCACAAGTGCTACATCACCTCCTCCTTCTTTCGAAGACACATGGTACTTCATACAGTACCTGAGTCTTCTCCATATCCTATAAATCTAAGTATATAGCGAACACAAGCAGAATCATATTCAATATTCAATATTCGGACAACAAATCCGCAAAATGATTAATTCAAGAGAAAACTTAAATCTAAGAATACGCAACACTTCATATTAAAAAAAAGAAAGGCCATAATTCGCGCACAAAACTTTTCTTTACCGCACTTTATTAACCGAGACGCCGAGACCGTGAGACCGACACTAGATTTGTCGTTGGGTCCAGTGAGGAGTAGTAACCAGGGGTACGTCATTGTCTATACGCGGGGGTGCAATAGTAATAACGTCGGTGTAAGCCGCGAGAGGTGCTGAAGGTAGTGGAGATTCCTTGCTATTCTCCTTGTTCTTTTCGGAGAGATGATATTGATGCAATAGGCAGGTAGCTAACGTGTTCCAAGCACTGGCGATTAGGACGACGCCACATCCTAGCGCTTTGTAAAGTTGCCATCCATTGAGAGCGACTCCAACCGTGTATTTAATTAGGCGAAATACAAGATAGAATCCAATAAATCCGCTAGTAACCATTCCAACATCGGTGAACCAGCTCCATACATACTTGAGGGTACTTCTAGCTAAGTTTTTCATCTCGTTTTCGTTAAATAGGTTGATAGGGTTGAATCCTTGACTGTCAGCTTCTAGTCCGGCAATTCTTCTTACCATAATGTTGTTTACGGCTTGTCTTTCATTACCAAAGGCGAGCATTCTCTGGCTTCTTTCGACTTCTTCCTGGGTGTACGATCCGCCCTGTCCAATTGGTTGGATAGGCTTGAATTTCAGCTTCTCTTCTACGCCTACTTGTAGCATTATAGGGTTTTCTCGTTTAGTTGGCAACGGTATGAGCCCGATCCATTCCCCATCCATGAAAAACAGAGGTGGTGTTAAGGAGTTGCAGTCCAGTTCTTCGGCGTGTTCTTGTATGACGTGCGTTATGGGAGACATAAATTTTGACGAGTTGTCCACAGAAATAGGTAGTTCGTTGTAACACTTTTCTGTTCTGCGTATGTAAGCTGGTTTCGGGGTGCATTGCATCAGGTATAAGACTTCTCCTAGAACTCGACCAGTATATCCAAGTTGTTTCTTTATAATGTAACCAACGGTTGTTGGCGATAGTTGAGCCAGTAGTAGTCGGCTTCGTAGTACTTCTCTGTGAACTTCACATCTCCGGTATATGGTGTCCGTGTATAGGTCTTGTATAGCTCTCTTATACGCCTGTTCTACGTAAAGAAACTTGCTATTTATATAGGCCAGCAGATTGACTTCGGGTTTCTTCGAAATTTGAGATGATTTGATAATTTTCTCTTCGTCCGTACTGAGGACAACGATTCTAGGGTGTTCTGTTTGCCACACGTGGAAATTACAGAGATGAGAGGGTTTAATGATCGACAGCGCGAACACTTTGTCTTCAGTTTCGACGACTAGGTACTTATCCAGAGTTTTATTGTTTGTAATCCAAGTTGCGTCACCTTCATAGAGAACAGCGAAATGGGTGTCGCAGTCGTTAGGGGTGTTCAGATCCCACGTACTCTCTCCATAAGTTGAGTCTAGGCAATATTAATCCAAATAAGGGCAAACGATATTTCCAGATAAACTTATTTCGTTTGATTCCACCTTCACACGAGCGGTGTAAGTGAACAATTTAATTTTGATGTTTGCGGATACGGTTACGTCGTCCCAAGTTCGTCCGTTTTCGCTATAGGATACACCTCTGCAGGTTCCGTCGTTAGATAGAGATCCGAAGATCGTGGTTGAAACGGGGGTAGTTCCATTTATGATCAAATTTCCAATATTTTTGTTAAAAAGTCGTAGGGTACGATGGCGGTGTGCTTCCTTGCATTCGGCTGCGCCCAGTTTGGTGATGTAGGAAGACAGACCTCCGTCAACTAAAGATGAGTGACTGTGCATCCCACAATGCGCGATCAATTGAGTCACTTCTACCAAGCATGCTTTCACGGGTTGCCAACAAATTTCGTTCCTTTGGATGACTTGAATTCGTCCCGGATGTTCATGGTAGTCTGATACTTCTTTAACGCACGGCGCGACATCACGTAGAGAAATGACGCTAGTGTTTATCGCGGCACCTCCGCACTCGTATACGATGATAGCCTCGTATCTCGCACAAATGTTCAGAATAAGTCCGAAAATTATTAACGATTTCGCGACGCACATTTTCATAAAAAGTTCGTAGCACCTTTTAAAGTTTATAAAAGTTCCAAGGAGTTACCGTAGCGGAAAATGTCTCGCTGCACTAGTGTCGGTCCGGTCAGTACCTACGGTAAAATAATATGTTCTTCTTTACAAAAGGAAGTAATTTAGTTCTTAGCTCGAATACATATTAATCATGAAACAATACGCAAAACATATAAAAAAATTCTATCGCTAAATCAAAGTAAAAACTCAATCAGACATAGCGCAACATATAGATAAAATGTCGATTCTTGAATATCTAGAGTATGGCATAAACAAGTTAAACGATAGTTTCAGTCTAGTAATCGGCGAGGGGGTCGTCTGATACGGGTGGATCGCCTCAGGGGTAATTGCGTACAAGCGGGGGTAGGGGGTGATTCTTGGTTATCGGGAGGTGCTAAGCGGTTATCAACTTCGATTGGTTCATCTTCGTTGGGTCCTGGTATCAGGTTTTCTTCTACAGGGAGGGGTGGATCTGTGAAACGTAAGTTATTGTTTGATCCTAGAATGTTTATTAAATCTCGCGTCGCTGTTTCGGGATCTATCAGTTCTAAATTGTCGTCATTCTTTTCTTCCAGAACGGGGGTGGCTGGTCGTCTTAATTGACTTATCTGGGGGTCCGCGGTGATATCTTCATCAAACTTTGTAAATAATTTCATCCTATTCGCGTGAATAATTTGATCGTTTCTTGACCCGACTTTCCGAATTTTGTAAGTTACCGGTCCTTTAATTTCGATTACGCGATAGGGTCCGTCCCATGGTCTAGTCAGCTTTTTACTGATCCCTATAGTTCCGCTAGGATCGTGAACGTAGACAAGATCACCTAACATGAAGTTCTTGTCAATTCGATTTTTATTTATTTGATCATTTCTCTTTTCGGTTGTGTCTCGTAATTTATTAAGAACTAAATCGAAAGCACGGTTTAATCTTATTATCAATTCCGAGGCGTAATTCTCGTCGCAATCGTATTTAGCTGTATTAGGTTTGAATATTTCGTCGAGGGGCAATACTGGGTCTCGTCCGTGTATTAAGAAGAAAGGGCTGTAACCCGTTGATGAGTGAATATGAGTTCGGCATGCCATTGAAGTATAGGGAACCCACTCGTCCCAATCTCGCTGCGTAGGGGAAACGAAATGTGATAGAATATCCTTGATCACTCTGTGACTCCGTTCTATGGCTCCATTGGATTGAGGGTGGTACGCCGTTGTCTGAAATTTCTCTATTCCCAAAAGCCTGCAAATTTCCTTAAAAAGTTTGGATAAAAAGTTAGTTCCTCTATCTGTAATTAATTGTTTGGGCACGCCGTGTCGAACGATTACGTTAGTGACAAATGCTCTGGCCACTGTCTCTGCCGATTGGTCCGGTATTGGTATCGCTTCGGGGTACTTGGTAAAGTGATCTATAAAAGTCAGTAAGTATTTATTGCCATTAAGGGTAGTAACTAAGGGTCCTACGATGTCCATCGCGGTCCTCTCGAATGGTTCTAATATTTCTGGAAAAGTTTGGATGGGAGCAGATTTCATATGGGGTGAGGTTTTGCGCTGGTTGCAAGAAACACACGTGGAGCAAAACTTATTCACGTCCTCTCTCATTTTTGGCCAATATAATCTAGTTTGAATGAAGCTAAGCGTTTTCGCTTGACCTTGATGACCTGCTTGCGGGGTTTCGTGGAAATCTTTCAAAGCCTTTTTAATGAATGATTTCGGTATTACCAGTTGGTCTCTATTTAATTTTCTATCTTGCCTATATAAAATACCATCACCGTCGGTGTAGTAGGGTTGATCTTCTTGATCTTCGTCTTCGCGTAGTTGTTCCAAAATTACTTTACAAAAATCGTCTCTACGTTGTTGTTCGTAGATTACTTCGCGATCCCAAACAGGAAGAAAGGGGGGTGTTAAGTCAACATCGGCTACATTTACTTGAGATATTTGTGCGTCGAGTTCGTATATCACTATGGTAACTCGCGATTTTATAAAAACTTGTCTTATCATTTGATAAATTATTTTCTCGTTTAATTGATCTAAACCGCAGGCTAATCTTGGTACTGCTAAAAGAAAATCTTCATTACTTTCGCAAATTCGGAGTAATTCGTTAAGACAATTCCATACCGCTTCGTAACTCGGTTTATGATAATAGCATTTCTTAGTTATTAAATAGTAAATATTACGTCTATCCAATTTCAATACAGCTACTTCGCCTATTCCTTTTTGTTGTTCTTTAAGTTCATCTACGCGCCCGTATCGGTTCTTTATTTCTTTCGCGAATCCTTTTCCCATATGTAAATCTTCTGATACGCAATGTGCAATCGAAAAATATTCCGGTGCTTTAACGAAAAGGTCTCCTGGTTCTATCGTGACTCTTGAATTAAAAATTTCAACTTCTGTACAATTTTGCAAGAATTGTGTAAATTCCGTAGGGGTAGTTTCGTAGGTTCGGCTAAGTGCATCAACGTTTCCATGTTTTCTACCGGGTCGGTGTATAATTTTAAAGTCGTAACCCGCGAGCGCAGTAGCCCAACGTGCTAGTCTTGAATTAGGGTCCTTTAAATTTAGAAGCCATTGCAGCGCGCTATGATCCGAAATAATAGTAAACTTTTTCCCGTACAAATAGTACTTGAATTGTTTTACTCCAAATATTACAGCAAAACATTCCAATTCGGTAACACTATAATTTTTTTGTGATTTATCAAGTTTCTTGCTTGCGAAAGCTATTGGTCTCTCGAAGCCGTCACGCTCTTGACTTAATATTGCCGCAACGCCAGTTCCGCTTGCGTCAGTTGACAATACAAAAGGTTCATTGAAATTGGGGTGGATTAAAATCGAATCCGATAATAGTGCATTCTTTAAGGTGTTTATCGCTTTAAGTACTTCGTCCGTTATTTGAAATTTTACATTTTTCTTCGTTAAAGTAATCAAGGGGAGGGCAATGTCCGAAAAATTCGGTATAAAACGGCGATACCATCCGGCTAAGCCTAGGAATCCGCGAACTTGTGACGCGTTCATTGGTATCGGGTATTCTTTAATAATCGCGACTTTGTCGGGGTCGGGTTGTAATCCGTTTCTCCCGATCACGTGACCAAGATATTTTACTTCGTTTACCAAAAGTCGGCATTTCTTCGGGTTGAGCTTTACGTTAGCTTTCAATAGACGCTCGAATATCAATGACAATTTATATAAGTGATCTTCTATGCCTTGGGAATTATACACTATAATATCGTCGAGATATGCCATGCAGGTAGGGCCCGTAAGTCCGGCTAAAGTGAAGTTAATAAAACGTTGGAAAGTCGCGGGGCTATTAACTAGACCGAAAGGCATTTTATTAAATTCGTAGTGTCCTTCAGGAGTTGTAAACGCGGTTTTTTCTTCATCTTCTTCAGCTACCTCTATCTGATGAAACGCCCACTTGATATCAAATAAACTAAAAAGATTCGATTTACCAAAATTATCGAGAGTCTCGTGAAGGTTTGGCAACGGATAGAAATCTCTTTTGGTTACTGCGTTAATTCCTCTGTAGTCTATGCATATTCTCACTTTAACTTCTCCGCTAGATAGCTTGCGAGTGGCTATTACAACTGGTGCAGACCATGGCGATTTAGATGGCCTAATAATGTTTGCTTTCAACATTCGATCCATTTCGCCGTTCAGTATTTCTTTTTGATGGTATGGTACCCTATATGGTCTTTTCGCTATTGGCGGAACGTCTTCCGTAATAATTCTATGCCTGCCTTCACTCGCGGTAGTCATCGTATTTTCCGAAATTTCAAAAACAGTTTTGTACCGATTTAATAATTCTCGAATAAGTTTACTTTCTTCGTTATTTAAATGCGACAAGTCTAAGTTTTCGTTTATCCATTCGTCGTTTCCTATTCGTACGTTCATTACTTCATGCGTTTTATTAACATTTCCTTCATTATTATTATTATTATTTACCGATCTTTTATTTATTTCCACTTTCTCGTAGGCTGTACCTAATCTCAACTTCTTCTTCAACTTTATCTTCCAGTCATTCACATTAATAATCCGGCAATTAACAGCTCCATCTTTATTTAAAACAACTGCGTATGCGCTCATCACGCTCTTAATACCCGTTTCGTACGGTTCTATCATCATCTCGGTACTTTTATTATCTCTTATCACTACTTTCACTTCGGCCTCGCATCTCGCCGGTATCTCTATTTCTTCCGCTAAAATTACTGGTACGCCCAATTCGTAGTCCTCATAAAAATCTTCCCACCAAAATTCATCCTCATCCGGTTCGGGTAATTGTTGATTAATCGCCGCGTCGCGAACGTCGCGTGGTTCATCGTCATTTACTTTTTCCGAATTTATCGTTTGAAAGGCCGCGTCGTCGCGAACGTCGCGCGGTTTTTCGCTCACTTGAATAGCCGCCTCGTCGCGAACGTCGAGCGGTTCTTCGTTAAAAATAATATCCGTATCCGACGGTACTATTTCCTCTTCATCTTCTGCTAATTCTAAGCCCACTTCATTTTCCTCATTATTATCGCTTAAGTCTTCGCTATCATCATCCGCGGCTAGTCCTGCTTCTTCTCTAGTCAAAATAGGGATATCTAACCCGTTAATAATTAGCGTATTATCACCAAAATTTATTAAAGCCGCGCTCCATTCTAAGAAGTCTCTGCCTAGTATGCCTTGGCATTCTAATGATAGAGCTTCGTCGCATATGACAAACTCAAAATTAAATGTTTTATTATCTCCCAAATTTAATTCTACTACGGCTGTTCCCAGTGCTACTAAAGATCCAGAAATTCCATGTAATTCAATAGGACAATCATCTTTAATCGTCGCGGGATCAATTATATCTTCTTTTATTATCGAAACTGCCGATCCGGTATCGACCAATACTATAACGTCATGTCCATTTAATTTAATAGATATCAACGACGGAGATTTTCTTAAATTTTCTAAAATGTGTGGAATCCAGAAGGGAAACTTTTGAGTTTGCGAATGCCTTGTAACGTTTTGACTTAATTTCTGCTGGTTGAGGGTTGCGGAGCTCCCCTGGTCGTGGGCATGAACTGAGGAGCGTGCGAGTTTAAAGCCGTCGGTCCGCCTTGCTGAACTTCGCGCGTCGCTGGTACCGCGGGGTTATTTCTATTATTATTCAAATTTCTAGGAGGGTCATCGCGCGGAGTCCTATCAAAGTAATCGTTTCTACGTGTATAATTATTATCCCGATCATTGCGATCGTATCTTTCGTAATTGTTGCGCCTACCGTTATTGTCATTCGCGTAATAATTATTTCTTCCATTCCGATTATCCCGATTGAAATTATTCACTTGTCTCGGCTCCGATCCGGTCTGATTATATCCGAAATTTCTCGGACGTCTTTCTTCCATACAGTTCCGCGAAATATGTCCCGAAAAGCCACAATTAAAACACGTTCTAAGGTCTGCTTGCATTACTTGTCCGCCGGTACCTCCTCGATTTCTAAGCATCTGATCGTTCAGTTCGACATGTTGAGCTGTTTCTACCGCCTCGTCGATGTCTAAGTTAGTTTCTTTCATAAAATAAGCGCCCACCTGTTTAATTATTTCTCGCTTTAAGCCGATCCGAAATTGATTCAAAATTAAATCTTTACTCTTCTTTTTCAATCCTGCTTCTTCCCCTGAAGAGGCTGATTTTAGATCTTCTTCCAAGATTCGAGTGCCCAAATATTTTACGCGGGTCGCGAACTGCGCGACGGATTCGTCATGTCTCTGATAGCACACACCTAACTGACTTAATGCTGCGCCTGGAATTATAACTGGAGAAAATTGCGCAATTAATTTTGACTTAAATACTTGGTAGTTTTCTTCTTTTAAAAGATTCTCCGCTTGTACAAATCTATACGCCGGTCCCGTAAATCTATATTTTAATATTTTTAACGTCGTCGATTCGTCCCAATTGTCTAATTCCGCGCGTTGTTCTATACGCTCAAAATAGACCTTAACATTTTCTTTTCCGGAATATTGCTCAACCGTATTAGCTACCATTCCCAAACTCATTCCTTGGTACGGTAAGGCGGGTGCCGTCGGCAGAAAGTGCGAAAAGTTATAATTCGGAGCCGGAACGTTTGGGGGTTGAATTGTCGAGTAATGCGGTGGAACCTGATGTGTACCGAATTTCTGACTTATTGGATCCTGTTGTGCCGTAAAACTACTCGCGGGGTGGTTTATCAGGTTATCGGGTGCGCTTAATACAGAGGGTTGATTCAGGGGTAAAATTTGATCTCCTGATGATGGGCCCTGCGTGGGTGCCTCCGGTAAATTATCTCTTTCAATTACCATTTTAAATTTTTATTTTCGGTATATAAGAAATATAAATCAGTCTAACTATCCCACCGCTGCCACCAAATGTGGTGAAACGCCCTTAATATTAATCGAGGACGGGTAGATTGAACGGTCCTCTTACCAACGATGTTATTGTTGGTTGCTGCCACCAGCGCGTTAGGGTTTGAAGGGAGAACGCGCACTCCAGAGGGTAAAATTGGTAGCGAGGAAAGGAGACGCAGATGTAGTTAGACGATATAAATTATATTCGAAGATAAAAAACTCTACAAAATAAGGGCAAAAAAACACTTACTAGTAAGTAGGTTCAGAAGTCGGAGGTGAGCAGACTTGGGCGAGCCTAGCTCGGGAAAACTCTCACTAGCACTTTCAAAATCAACAATTCGTTGGCTTCATTACTTTCATTGTTCTTATTAATTTACTAAAAATCTAGCCCAAAAATCCACAAGTGCTACACAAAAATGAGGAAAAATTGAATTCATTTCAGATGTTTGAACGCAGCTGTCGTTCAATTCCGATTTAAGGAGCTGGGAAGCGGGGTTTCGAGTTTACGAAGGTTCCGACGTACGAGGTTTACATATTTGGGACCGCTGTAGGTGTCGTACAAATTTCCATCCTGCGTCGCTACGAGTTTATTCCATCCTGTGTCGTTTCAAGCCCGCGACATGGCCCCCAACAAAACGTCATGTTGAAATTGTCGAAAATTCATGCCCTACGTCTACATCTCAAGAAGAACTTATCTTAGATGCAAATGAAAATGAAGTTGAGCCGTCACAACCGACACCAAAGAAACAGAAAATATTAGGATCAGCTAGAGATCGTGGAGATATTTTTACTGCATGTAAAAACATGTCTTTGTATAGAGAAGGTGGAGGAAAACACCGGTGTGAAAATAGCAGCTCAAGGATAGCAGCCAATTCTCCGGAAATACCCGAAAGAATATTCCAATCAAAGACGTAACATTATCAATAGACCGCTTGTTGTTCCAAAGGACATGCGCTGAAAGTCGCGCCAAAACAAAAATTAATTATTGTTATTATTATCACAAATTTGTCAAACAGATTGGTTTATAGTCGGGCTTATAGAGAATATGAGAAAGGTGTTCAAAGGCGGAATGATGCAAAATTCCGGCTTTTGCAATTCAACCGTTTCCTCTAAAACTAACCTCATTTTATTGAACAAATATCTCGAGAACGCCACCTGGGATTTTATTGGAACTCTCATTGATTGAGAAGAGGGTGAAAGTTTCGCTATTGCAACTCATCCGTTATGTCAAATTTGAGGGTTCTTCATATCTCGAGAATGCCACCTGGGATGTCATTAGAACTCTCAGTCTTGCAAGAGTTCCGTCGAGTTTCGATCTCGCATCTTATCCGTTTATTCGATAAAACGATCTCAAATTTGATGGTTGATTATATCTCGAGAACGTCACCTGGGATTTCCGTCGAGATTCGCTCTCGCAACTTATCCGTTTTTTCGATAAAACGACCCCAAATTTGAGGGTTGCTCATATCTGGAGAATGTCACCTGGGATTTGATTAAAACTCTCAGGGATTGAAAAGAGGGTCAGTATTGCAAGAATTCCGTCGTGTCTCGCTCCCGCAACTCATCCGTTTTTTCGATAAAACGACCCCAAATTTGAGGGTTGTTCATATCTCGAGAATGTCACCTGGGATTTGATTGAAACTCTCAGGGATATTGAAGAGAGGGTCAGTATTGCAGGAATTCCGTCGTGTCTCGCTCTCGCAACTTATCCGTTTTTTCGATAAAACAATCCCAAATTTGAGGGTTGTTCATATCTCGAGAATGCCACCTGGGATTTGATTAAAACTCTCAGGGATTGAAAAAAAGGGTCAGTATTGCAAGAATTCCGTCGTGTCTCGCTCCCGCAACTCATCCGTTTTTCTGATAAAACAACCCCAAATTTGAGGGTTGTTTATATCTCGAGAATGCCACCTGGGATTTGATTGAAACTCTCAGGGATTGAAAAGAGAGTCAGTATTGCAAGAATTTCGTCGTGTCTCACTCACGCAACTTATCCGTTTTTTCGATAAAACATCCCCAAATTTGAGGGTTGTTCATATCTCGAGAATGCCACCTGGGATTTGATCGAAACTCTCAGGGATGGAAGAGAGGGTCAGTATTGCAAGAATTCTGTCGAGATTCGCTCTCGCAACTTATCTGTTTTTTCGATAAAACAACCCCAAATTTGAGGGTTGTTCATATATCGAGAACGCCACCTGGGATTTGATTGAAACTCTCAGAATTGAAGAGAAGGTCAGTATTGCAAGAATTCCGTCGTGTCTCGCTCTCGCAACTTATCCGTTTTTTTGATAAAACAACCCCAAATTTAAGGGTTGTTCATATATCGAAATGCCACCTGGGATTTGATTGAAACTCTCAGGGATTGAAGAGAGGGTCAGTATTGCAAGAATTCCGTCGTGTCTCGTACTCGCAACTCATCCATTATTTCGATAAAACAACCCCAAATTTGAGGGTTGATTGCGACTATACTTCATGACACAAAATTTAACTTTCATGCGACAGGAACGAAATGGTGAATTTCTTTTCGAATCTCTCATGTCGGTTAGGGATTTAGTTCAAAAGATTGGTAATGGGCAGCACCTGCAGCGTTCTGGGTCAAGTGCGCAAGCGTAGCCAGTCTTCTTCGTTCTAAGACTGTTCGTCTGCCGTCCGCCATTTAATTCTTGTCGAGAAGTTGATGAAACCAGGCAATATAAGCTACCTATTTTGCGAAAAATTACCTAGTTTTCATCTTTAATATCCATTTTCGTGTTCAGTGATGTGTTTATTTAGTTAATTTATATTAATCGTCGAGTTAATAACCTAGAAATTCCGTCTTGTGTATCTATTTCTTTATGATAAGGGATGAAAAAAATCTCCAAGTTTTACGAAAAGTGCCTAAAAAGCCGAATTGGAGCAAATTAAGAAAATCATCTGTATTGTTGGTTGCCTGCATCGATTTATTCATTTTAAACCACAAATTTATCAAATCAAATCGAAATGTTTTTTTTTTTACCCCTTAGAACATTTGTCGCCGCATTCTACCCCATACATCTCGTAGGTATGGACGAACTACGTCCTACGAAAAATCGGCATCGAAAAAAACTCACGATCTTTCGATTTTTTCCATTTAAAGTTCTATCGTCTGAAATAAAAATCAAGTTTTAATTTTTTTTGACCCTTCACAGATTCGTCCCGGGAACGCCACCGCACTCATTTTGTGGGTATTGAAAAAACACGTCTTACGGAAAATCGGCATCAAAATTAAAAATTACCATCAGTCCCATTTCTCCATTTGAAAATCTATCGTCTAAAATTAAAAATCACGTTTTTATTTTTTTTCGACCCCTCACAGATTCGTCCCGGGAATGCCATCCCACTCATTTTGTAGGTATTGAAAAAACACGCCTTATGAAAAATCGGCATCAAAATTAAAAATTACCATCAGTCCCATTTTTCAATTTGAAAATCTATCGTCTAAAATTAAAAATCACGTTTTTATTTTTTTTCGACCCCTCACAGATTCGTCCCGGGAATGCCACCCCACTCATTTTGTTGGTATTAAAAAAACACGTCTTACGAAAAATCGGCATCAAAATTAAAAATTACCATCAGTCCCATTTTTCCATTTGAAAATCTATCGTCTAAAACATTCTGCCGTCGCATATGAGAAAGAACCATGTTAGTGAAGTGCGAGTGAGAGTGAGAGAGGGAAGCAAAATTGTGCTCGGCGCGGGACGTCTTCGCACGAGTGACGGACGTGCTTATACATGGCATCCGTTCACATTATTTAACACCAGAGTCAATAATATGGTTTAAAAAATAAAAAAAACCGAACAGTTTTCGCGTCCCAACACTTGGGTGCAAGTGATAAAGCGACGTCATCTCCATGGTGCAAGGGCAGAAGGTACAAATCTGACTAGTGAAAACGAAAAGCCCACGATCACTCTACCACTGTTTATTCATGAACCTACCTATACTGTTAGGAGGTGGGTTCTCCGTGCGACGGCAGAATTTCTATTCTCCGATTTAGACGATAGATTTTCAAATGGAGAAATGGGACTGATGGTAATTTTTAATTTTGATGCCGATTTTTCATGAGGCGTGTTTTTCAATACCTACAAAATGAGTGGGGTGGCATTACCGGGACGAATCTGTGAGGGGTCGAAAAAAAATAAAAACGTGATTTTTAATTTTAGACGATAGATTTTCAAATGGAGAAATGGGACTGATGGTAATTTTTAATTTTGATGCCGATTTTTCATAAGGCGTGGTTTTTCAATACCTACAAAATGAGTGGGGTGGTATTCCCGGGACGAATCTGTGAAGGGTCGAAAAAAATAAAAACGTGATTTTTAATTTTAGACGATAGATTTTCAAATGGAAAAATGGGACTGATGGTAATTTTTAATTTTGATGCCGATTTTTTGTTAAACGTGTTTTTTTAATACCTACAAAATGAGTGGGGTGGCATTCCCGGGACGAATCTGTGAAGGGTCGAAGAAAACTAAAAACGTGATTTTTAAATTTAGACGATAGATTTTCAAATTGAAAAATGGGACTGATGGTAATTTTTAATTTTGATGCCGATTTTTCGTAAAAGGTGTTTTTTTAATACCTACAAAATGAGTGGGGTGGCATTCCCGGGACGAATCTGTGAGGTCGAAAAAAAATAAAAACGTGATTTTCAATTTTAGACGATAGATTTTCAAATGGAAAAATGGGACTGATGGTAATTTTTAATTTTGATGCCGATTTTTCATAAGGCGTGTTTTTTCAATGCCTACAAAATGAGTGGAGTGGCATTCCCGGGACGAATCTGTGAGGGGTCGAAAAAAAATAAAAACGTGATTTTTAATTTTAGACGATAGATTTTCAAATGGAAAAATGGGACTGATGGTAATTTTTAATTTTGATGCCGATTTTTCATAAGGCGTGTTTTTTCAATACCTACAAAATGAGTGGGGTGGCATTCCCGGGACGAATCTGTGAGGGGTCGAAAAAAAATAAAAACGTGATTTTTATTTCAGACGATAGAACTTTAAATGGAAAAAATCGAAAGATCGTGAGTTTTTTTCGATGCCGATTTTTCGTAAGGCGTATTTCGTCCATACCTACGAGATGTATGGGGTAGAATGCGGCGACAAATGTTCTAAGGGGTTAAAAAAAAACATTTCGATTTGATTTCATAAATTTGTGGTTTAAAATGAATAAATCGATGCAGGCAACCAACAATACAGATGATTTTCTTAATTTGCTCCAATTCGGTTTTTTAGGCACTTTTCGTAAAACTTGAAGGTTTTTTTTTCATCCCTCATCATAAACAATGGATGAGAGGTGGTTCTTATTACGTTTTAATTCGTTTTAAGCCTGAAATCAGCGAAAATCTAAATCTTTTAGTGCAGGGTGAACTTGACTTTGGAGTGGGGATATTTTTAGACGGCCGAGAAAAAGAGACGATGGAAAATAGTCGACAGCTTCACACAACTATGATGATGTTCCGCACTACATAACTGAATGGACTTTAACAACACAACAAAACGAGAGCGCGACGCGGGCTGGAAACGACACAGGATGGAATAAACTCGTAGGGACGCAGGATGGAAATTTGTACGACATCTACAGCGGTCCCAAATATGTAAACCTCCTACGTCGGAACCTTCGTAAAGTCGAAACCTTCGTACGTCGGAATCCCCGCTTCCCAGCTCCTTACATCGGAATTGAACGGATGCCAGTACAAAGATTCGGAATACAAAACTCCATTTGAAAATGGAACGAAATAAAACCGGCCAAAATAAAATACGCCAACATTAGGAAGTGCCCAACATACAGATTGCACAATACAGGCTGTTTGATAAAAACTCCAGAACGCCACAGTTTCTTTGGTTGTTTGTTCTTTGCTAAGTTGCATTCCATCTGGAAAAATATTGCAGGCTAATTTCGGGACACCGTGTATTGTAATGATATTAATTAATTTGCTTGGAATTGCGAGCATCGTTGAAAATTTGTCGTAAATTGTTGTAAATTTTGACGTATTAGTAGGTATAATAGCACCGATAATAACTAGAAATTTTCTTGTCAAATATTCTCCCTCTAAATGTCCATAGGTATGAAGGGCTATTCAGTCGAGAACTTGGGTCACAGGAACGGTTATTTTATGGAGGTCTCCTGTAAATCGAAAATAACAGACGGGTGGAAAGAACGATATTTTTCACCTCTCCAACTATAAAGGAAGCCATACAGAGATTTCCAGCGGGACACATAATAAACTTGAATATGGACGCAACGTTTGACATTGTCCCAAGGCATATAGGTGCCCGGCAACTATTTATTGTAGGTACATCTTGTCTACGAAGAAGTTGTAAGCACCTACCTACCATATTACGATTCATTCTGATCAATCCATTTTTTGATTTGTTTGTTAAGGGTATGTTTGTATGTTGGGTATTTCAGAAAATAGCTTACTAACTGTGAACTGTAAATAAGTGACTTTTCCAGGTCTCGAATGCTTGGGAAATCTCCGCCCATGCGGGCCTTCAGTTCCCAAACTGCATTCTTGACCAGAAAAGTAGCACTTACGGTTCGCAGTACGTAATATACTATTTTGAATTTTCAGGTTTTTCCGCTGGTGTATGCTCTGATGCAAACAAAATCAGAAGAATCTTATATTCGACTTTTACGAGAAATCAAAGATACTCTTCTGCATCAGGATGTGGTTGTTGAGTACGTAATGGCGGATTTTGAAAGGGCCTTGAGGAATGCCATTACTGTCATTTTTCCAGAATCACAATTGAAAGGGTGTTTTTTCCATTACTCAAAAAATGTTTTCAAAAAAGGTAAAACAGTATTCTTCATGTTAATAAGTATGTTGTGATAACATAAAATAAATTCAAATAGCAAAACAACTTGGCTTACTGAATAGAGCTGAACTGTCGAGAGGCATCAGAATGATATGTGCTCTACCTCTTCTTCCTCAAAATTTAATTGTCCAAGGCTTCGAGAATTTTTTTAATAAAATTGCGAATAACGATGAAGTTGATAGGATTGAACAATTCCTCCGATACCACCGTCGGCAGTGGGGGCCGATCGACATATCAGTCTTTGGCATCCGAAACCGTACTAATAACTCTGTGGAGAGTTTTCACGCATCATTAATTGACTTTGTGGGCAGAATCCATCCAAATTTTTGGATTTTTGTTAAATTCTTGAAAAAGATGGAGGTTTCAAAAGCTCAAGATTTCATTAGAATAAGGAGGGGCGATCAAGTGAGAGATCGTCCTCGATTGGTTTATAGAAGACTCGATCGAAGAATTTGTAAGTTTCTTAGGCACGAACTTTACATCTCTCGGTTAAGTTTATCAATTCAATGTCATCCAATGGCCAATTTGGTAATTCCAAAAATCAATAAGACCTAGTAATGTAGCAAATCCGACAACAAACCAGTTCGAAGTTTTTGCGACTCCGAGCATCGAGCATCCCCTTTTTAAACGCTTTCTCATCGCGGCTCTAAATGGTAAAAAAATTGATAAAAACTTGATAATTTTTCAGTAAATGCTCAACAGGATTTACTGCTGAACCACGATATCGGTGCATTTATTCGTCATATGGCTAATATAATGAGAGGAATCGAACGCGTATATCATAATGATGAGTTGGACGAGATAGTTGAGGTTCCTCACAACGACCATAATGCCACGCGTGAAAATGTTCGAAAATTTATGTTGCGTTGCAATAAAATTGAAAACGCATGTACGGCACAATTTCCCACTTCGTAGACCGTGCACAATAGTTGACGAGAGGTGCATTTGGCACCGGAAGAAGTCAGTGGTAAATCCGCCTTCAGCGAACCCAGAAAAAACGTGCAAGTGTCCCTCGGTCTCGACTTCAGGAAAAATGTAAGTAGAACCCAAGTTGTATTACCATAGTTTAATTCCTGTTTGTTTCGGCCGTTATTCCAAATTTTGGTATTAAATAAATACAATTTTAATTGTTCGTGGCGCTTCCTTATTCAAAGTAAAACCTTAAGTAGAGTAGATCACGAGCGGGTTATTACCAGTTCTACCAACCCCCAAGACCCCTCGTGACAATAATAATGATCATCAAGATGAAGTTGTCGTTCCTGATGCACCTCAGCATAATGACGATTTGGAGATTGATGAACCTCCCCAACCTTTTGATCAAGATATCGATCAGGGACCTATAATAAACGAGATAGTTGAGGTTCCTCACAACGACCATAATTATAATTATCAAGATGAAGCTGCAGTTGCTGATGCTCCTCAGCATCAGTATGATGAGTGCGTGATGTGTTTCGTAGACCAACCCACACACGCACTCATTCCTTGTGGACACCGAGTAGTTTGCGCCGAATGTGCTACAGAGATGATGGCCCGCGAAATGCTCCAGTGTCCCATTTGCAGAACGGATGCTACATCAATCATACGAATTTATCTGTAATACTTATATAGCTGGCGTTTTTTATCTCTGCCAACGGCCGCGCAGAATCCGAACGATTCTTCGAGTGAGTTCGGGATTACGAGCTACAAACTGCACGAACAGTGGCGTAACACAGAAAGGGGTATAATTGAATAAAAACTCATAAATTGAAATAACGAACAACAATTTTGTAAATTAATAAAACAACATAAGAATAACGAGATTCAAACGTGGTAGGTACATACATCAGCTTATTGTAGGTATATAATTGAGTTTTTTCTTATTTTTATAACCGCATTTCAATGCAATATCATAAGATACCGCCGCTACTGAGCAAGTTTTAAAGCCGCGCGAGAGGCGTTTCATGTTTCCATGGTTACGGACGAGTGCGCTGCTTGGCCGTTGGCAGAGATAAAAAACGCCAGCTATACCTATGTAATTAAATACAGCGTGCCCCACAATCCGATACAGGTATTTAATAAAATAACCTGGTTTACCTCCGGTCATCAAACTTGGGTTTTTTAATAAGATTTCCAGCATTTATTTGAAATCAGTTATCAAGACCTCTATGATATACAGGTGTTAAGTTTCTTCAGATAGGGTGTCCATATACTATGTATCGAATAAGAGTAAAGTCTGTACACCAGAAATAAACGACCATCGAGATGTTGAATTGTCATAATTTCTTGTTCTTGATCGACAAATCATAATTGAATCTGACCCATCCAACGTGAACCTGCATTCATTCAGAAAAATTCGTTATTCGAGTAATTTTTTCTTTGAGACGATGGTTTTAATTATTGTTCATATTCAACTTATTATTATTGCTCAAAAAAAAACCTTCTAGTAAGTGGATTCGATTATTATAATTCTAACAGCTAGGTACATTTTAAGAGAATGTTCGTTTTTCTTTAAAGTTTTGTTCATAAAAAAATCAATTCAGTCTGATTTTAATATAATAATTTTCCTCAGAAATCATCAAATTTTTATTTCAATAAATAAAAATAATAAGCAGTTTTCAAAGTACGTTTTATCACTCTATTCTCTATGAACATTTTACTTTGAAGCAAGTATTGTTGTATATCGCTAACAGCAATCACTCTTATTGTTGTTAGCAATAGTAAATTATATACTTAATTGCTACCGTAAGACGTTAATCAGAATTTTAAGCGGAAAGCGGTGCAGTTGGGCCTTATACAAGAGCTGTGCAGTTGGGGTGAATATCTTGAACGGTTTATGTGAAAATTTCTTGTTCCTTATAGAGATTTTGTAATGATCAGGGAGGGATACAACAATGCACTGGGTGTTCCAATAAAAATTATTTAATTTAACTACGGTACCTATTTATTTAGCCAAATATTGAACAGGTGATGAAATTAACAATACGTTCGTTGCTAGGTTATTTAAGAAATAGAGAGCTTTCATTTGACCAAAGTATAGCGTTTACTAGAACTCATAAAACAGCTTCTAGAACCATCTTCATGAAGCCATCAGGGTCTTGGAGTTCAAGTGACGTCATCACCCTTGGAGAAAAATATTTCAGTTTCTTAGGGGTAGGTAGGGGTGGAAAACGTACAGCTATGAGATTGGCAATTTTTGTGAACATCCGGGTACATCTCTTCCATCGGCCCATGTGGTCCTGGGGGTTCAAATGTCCTCAACACCCTTGAAAATTATTATTTCATTATTTTGGTTATACAGGCAGATTTCGATAATTGGCCGGCTGCGATAACGTTTGCGGGTGCATTGACGGAATCCTAATTCAAATCGGGGTGAGTGGACGAGAATGGCTATGTGGACAAAAAAAGAAATAATTCCATTAAATCTATGCAAGATTGTGGACCGGACTGCAAATAGATGCAAGTGTTTTCTGAAATAGTGCACTGTATCGACGATTTAGAAGGCGGCTGGAGACTTATGGCAAACGGTATCCTCCGAGTCATCCTCAATCGAAAAACTACATCAATAAATACTGCCAATTAATGTGGAAATCCAAACTATTCAGCAGAAGGGAGGTTCCTGCAGAGGCTCGAGTTCCCTGCAAACTTACAAATCAACGAGACGCATTATCAAGATCATTGGACTAATTCAGAACTGTCTCCGAAAGTGGGTTCCATTCATACCACTGTGTAATATCTCGTGGAACTTGGATATATTTCATGGACTGCGTTTGCACTTTGTAGGGTTTTCTTGTTCATTATTTTTACGTGGAATCAATAAAATCACAAAAATTCTTCGTCAAATGTTACCCTACTTATAACAACATTTATTTAATTTTTTACTTTTAAAAAGTGGAAAACATTTACGGAAAGAAGTTCAGGAATATCCCTGATATGTGGAATATTCATTTAAATATAATCAAATGGATTATTAAGTGATTTCAAACATTTTTACCTACCTCTCGGCACCTCAGTAGAAATTTTACGACTACGAATTTTGACATCTATAAATGAAATTTTCCAATCCAAATGCGGGTTTGGATTTGGGCTTTCAACACAAATGTGGTGAAATGCCCTTAATATTAATCGAGGACGGGTAGATTGAACGGTCCTCTTACCAACGATGTTATTGTTGGTTGCTGCCACCAGCGCGTTAGGGTTTGAAGGGAGAACGCGCACTCCAGAGGGTAAAATTGGTAGCGAGGAAAGGAGACGCAGATGTAGTTAGACGATATAAATTATATTCGAAGATAAAAAACTCTACAAAATAAGGGCAAAAAAACACTTACTAGTAAGTAGGTTCAGAAGTCGGAGGTGAGCAGACTTGGGCGAGCCTAGCTCGGGAAAACTCTCACTAGCACTTTCAAAATCAACAATTCGTTGGATACAAAATTTAGACTTTACAATTATTAGTTATTAACACTTCTACTTGCGGATATTCTCAAATTATCAATCCAAAATCAATTTAAACAAAACGTAATTTCTCTATGATGACTGTCCGAGTACCCCGGTCGAACTGCCGTGGTGGTCTCCTTTTAGCATCCGCCCGTTATCAGTTCCAATTCTTTGAATCGTACCGATACGGCGTTCCTTAATAAAAATGTCTCGCCGCTAGTCAGCGTTTCCCACGTGAAACCAGGTGGCTTCATTACTTTCATTGTTCTTATTAATTTACTAAAAATCTAGCCCAAAAATCCACAAGTGCTACATCACCTCCTCCTTCTTTCGAAGACACATGGTACTTCATACAGTACCTGAGTCTTCTCCATATCCTATAAATCTAAGTATATAGCGAACACAAGCAGAATCATATTCAATATTCAATATTCGGACAACAAATCCGCAAAATGATTAATTCAAGAGAAAACTTAAATCTAAGAATACGCAACACTTCATATTAAAAAAAAGAAAGGCCATAATTCGCGCACAAAACTTTTCTTTACCGCACTTTATTAACCGAGACGCCGAGACCGTGAGACCGACACTAGATTTGTCGTTGGGTCCAGTGAGGAGTAGTAACCAGGGGTACGTCATTGTCTATACGCGGGGGTGCAATAGTAATAACGTCGGTGTTAGCCGCGAGAGGTGCTGAAGGTAGTGGAGATTCCTTGCTATTCTCCTTGTTCTTTTCGGAGAGATGATATTGATGCAATAGGCAGGTAGCTAACGTGTTCCAAGCACTGGCGATTAGGACGACGCCACATCCTAGCGCTTTGTAAAGTTGCCATCCATTGAGAGCGACTCCAACCGTGTATTTAATTAGGCGAAATACAAGATAGAATCCAATAAATCCGCTAGTAACCATTCCAACATCGGTGAACCAGCTCCATACATACTTGAGGGTACTTCTAGCTAAGTTTTTCATCTCGTTTTCGTTAAATAGGTTGATAGGGTTGAATCCTTGACTGTCAGCTTCTAGTCCGGCAATTCTTCTTACCATAATGTTGTTTACGGCTTGTCTTTCATTACCAAAGGCGAGCATTCTCTGGCTTCTTTCGACTTCTTCCTGGGTGTACAATCCGCCCTGTCCAATTGGTTGGATAGGCTTGAATTTCAGCTTCTCTTCTACGCCTACTTGTAGCATTATAGGGTTTTCTCGTTTAGTTGGCAACGGTATGAGCCCGATCCATTCCCCATCCATGAAAAACAGAGGTGGTGTTAAGGAGTTGCAGTCCAGTTCTTCGGCGTGTTCTTGTATGACGTGCGTTATGGGAGACATAAATTTTGACGAGTTGTCCACAGAAATAGGTAGTTCGTTGTAACACTTTTCTGTTCTGCGTATGTAAGCTGGTTTCGGGGTGCATTGCATCAGGTATAAGACTTCTCCTAGAACTCGACCAGTATATCCAAGTTGTTTCTTTATAATGTAACCAACGGTTGTTGGCGATAGTTGAGCCAGTAGTAGTCGGCTTCGTAGTACTTCTCTGTGAACTTCACATCTCCGGTATATGGTGTCCGTGTATAGGTCTTGTATAGCTCTCTTATACGCCTGTTCTACGTAAAGAAACTTGCTATTTATATAGGCCAGCAGATTGACTTCGGGTTTCTTCGAAATTTGAGATGATTTGATAATTTTCTCTTCGTCCGTACTGAGGACAACGATTCTAGGGTGTTCTGTTTGCCACACGTGGAAATTACAGAGATGAGAGGGTTTAATGATCGACAGCGCGAACACTTTGTCTTCAGTTTCGACGACTAGGTACTTATCCAGAGTTTTATTGTTTGTAATCCAAGTTGCGTCACCTTCATAGAGAACAGCGAAATGGGTGTCGCAGTCGTTAGGGGTGTTCAGATCCCACGTACTCTCTCCATAAGTTGAGTCTAGGCAATATTAATCCAAATAAGGGCAAACGATATTTCCAGATAAACTTATTTCGTTTGATTCCACCTTCACACGAGCGGTGTAAGTGAACAATTTAATTTTGATGTTTGCGGATACGGTTACGTCGTCCCAAGTTCGTCCGTTTTCGCTATAGGATACACCTCTGCAGGTTCCGTCGTTAGATAGAGATCCGAAGATCGTGGTTGAAACGGGGGTAGTTCCATTTATGATCAAATTTCCAATATTTTTGTTAAAAAGTCGTAGGGTACGATGGCGGTGTGCTTCCTTGCATTCGGCTGCGCCCAGTTTGGTGATGTAGGAAGACAGACCTCCGTCAACTAAAGATGAGTGACTGTGCATCCCACAATGCGCGATCAATTGAGTCACTTCTACCAAGCATGCTTTCACGGGTTGCCAACAAATTTCGTTCCTTTGGATGACTTGAATTCGTCCCGGATGTTCATGGTAGTCTGATACTTCTTTAACGCACGGCGCGACATCACGTAGAGAAATGACGCTAGTGTTTATCGCGGCACCTCCGCACTCGTATACGATGATAGCCTCGTATCTCGCACAAATGTTCAGAATAAGTCCGAAAATTATTAACGATTTCGCGACGCACATTTTCATAAAAAGTTCGTAGCACCTTTTAAAGTTTATAAAAGTTCCAAGGAGTTACCGTAGCGGAAAATGTCTCGCTGCACTAGTGTCGGTCCGGTCAGTACCTACGGTAAAATAATATGTTCTTCTTTACAAAAGGAAGTAATTTAGTTCTTAGCTCGAATACATATTAATCATGAAACAATACGCAAAACATATAAAAAAATTCTATCGCTAAATCAAAGTAAAAACTCAATCAGACATAGCGCAACATATAGATAAAATGTCGATTCTTGAATATCTAGAGTATGGCATAAACAAGTTAAACGATAGTTTCAGTCTAGTAATCGGCGAGGGGGTCGTCTGATACGGGTGGATCGCCTCAGGGGTAATTGCGTACAAGCGGGGGTAGGGGGTGATTCTTGGTTATCGGGAGGTGCTAAGCGGTTATCAACTTCGATTGGTTCATCTTCGTTGGGTCCTGGTATCAGGTTTTCTTCTACAGGGAGGGGTGGATCTGTGAAACGTTAAGTTATTGTTTGATCCTAGAATGTTTATTAAATCTCGCGTCGCTGTTTCGGGATCTATCAGTTCTAAATTGTCGTCATTCTTTTCTTCCAGAACGGAGGTGGCTGGTCGTCTTAATTGACTTATCTGGGGGTCCGCGGTGATATCTTCATCAAACTTTGTAAATAATTTCATCCTATTCGCGTGAATAATTTGATCGTTTCTTGACCCGACTTTCCGAATTTTGTAAGTTACCGGTCCTTTAATTTCGATTACGCGATAGGGTCCGTCCCATGGTCTAGTCAGCTTTTTACTGATCCCTATAGTTCCGCTAGGATCGTGAACGTAGACAAGATCACCTAACATGAAGTTCTTGTCAATTCGATTTTTATTTATTTGATCATTTCTCTTTTCGGTTGTGTCTCGTAATTTATTAAGAACTAAATCGAAAGCACGGTTTAATCTTATTATCAATTCCGAGGCGTAATTCTCGTCGCAATCGTATTTAGCTGTATTAGGTTTGAATATTTCGTCGAGGGGCAATACTGGGTCTCGTCCGTGTATTAAGAAGAAAGGGCTGTAACCCGTTGATGAGTGAATATGAGTTCGGCATGCCATTGAAGTATAGGGAACCCACTCGTCCCAATCTCGCTGCGTAGGGGAAACGAAATGTGATAGAATATCCTTGATCACTCTGTGACTCCGTTCTATGGCTCCATTGGATTGAGGGTGGTACGCCGTTGTCTGAAATTTCTCTATTCCCAAAAGCCTGCAAATTTCCTTAAAAAGTTTGGATAAAAAGTTAGTTCCTCTATCTGTAATTAATTGTTTGGGCACGCCGTGTCGAACGATTACGTTAGTGACAAATGCTCTGGCCACTGTCTCTGCCGATTGGTCCGGTATTGGTATCGCTTCGGGGTACTTGGTAAAGTGATCTATAAAAGTCAGTAAGTATTTATTGCCATTAAGGGTAGTAACTAAGGGTCCTACGATGTCCATCGCGGTCCTCTCGAATGGTTCTAATATTTCTGGAAAAGTTTGGATGGGAGCAGATTTCATATGGGGTGAGGTTTTGCGCTGGTTGCAAGAAACACACGTGGAGCAAAACTTATTCACGTCCTCTCTCATTTTTGGCCAATATAATCTAGTTTGAATGAAGCTAAGCGTTTTCGCTTGACCTTGATGACCTGCTTGCGGGGTTTCGTGGAAATCTTTCAAAGCCTTTTTAATGAATGATTTCGGTATTACCAGTTGGTCTCTATTTAATTTTCTATCTTGCCTATATAAAATACCATCACCGTCGGTGTAGTAGGGTTGATCTTCTTGATCTTCGTCTTCGCGTAGTTGTTCCAAAATTACTTTACAAAAATCGTCTCTACGTTGTTGTTCGTAGATTACTTCGCGATCCCAAACAGGAAGAAAGGGGGGTGTTAAGTCAACATCGGCTACATTTACTTGAGATATTTGTGCGTCGAGTTCGTATATCACTATGGTAACTCGCGATTTTATAAAAACTTGTCTTATCATTTGATAAATTATTTTCTCGTTTAATTGATCTAAACCGCAGGCTAATCTTGGTACTGCTAAAAGAAAATCTTCATTACTTTCGCAAATTCGGAGTAATTCGTTAAGACAATTCCATACCGCTTCGTAACTCGGTTTATGATAATAGCATTTCTTAGTTATTAAATAGTAAATATTACGTCTATCCAATTTCAATACAGCTACTTCGCCTATTCCTTTTTGTTGTTCTTTAAGTTCATCTACGCGCCCGTATCGGTTCTTTATTTCTTTCGCGAATCCTTTTCCCATATGTAAATCTTCTGATACGCAATGTGCAATCGAAAAATATTCCGGTGCTTTAACGAAAAGGTCTCCTGGTTCTATCGTGACTCTTGAATTAAAAATTTCAACTTCTGTACAATTTTGCAAGAATTGTGTAAATTCCGTAGGGGTAGTTTCGTAGGTTCGGCTAAGTGCATCAACGTTTCCATGTTTTCTACCGGGTCGGTGTATAATTTTAAAGTCGTAACCCGCGAGCGCAGTAGCCCAACGTGCTAGTCTTGAATTAGGGTCCTTTAAATTTAGAAGCCATTGCAGCGCGCTATGATCCGAAATAATAGTAAACTTTTTCCCGTACAAATAGTACTTGAATTGTTTTACTCCAAATATTACAGCAAAACATTCCAATTCGGTAACACTATAATTTTTTTGTGATTTATCAAGTTTCTTGCTTGCGAAAGCTATTGGTCTCTCGAAGCCGTCACGCTCTTGACTTAATATTGCCGCAACGCCAGTTCCGCTTGCGTCAGTTGACAATACAAAAGGTTCATTGAAATTGGGGTGGATTAAAATCGAATCCGATAATAGTGCATTCTTTAAGGTGTTTATCGCTTTAAGTACTTCGTCCGTTATTTGAAATTTTACATTTTTCTTCGTTAAAGTAATCAAGGGGAGGGCAATGTCCGAAAAATTCGGTATAAAACGGCGATACCATCCGGCTAAGCCTAGGAATCCGCGAACTTGTGACGCGTTCATTGGTATCGGGTATTCTTTAATAATCGCGACTTTGTCGGGGTCGGGTTGTAATCCGTTTCTCCCGATCACGTGACCAAGATATTTTACTTCGTTTACCAAAAGTCGGCATTTCTTCGGGTTGAGCTTTACGTTAGCTTTCAATAGACGCTCGAATATCAATGACAATTTATATAAGTGATCTTCTATGCCTTGGGAATTATACACTATAATATCGTCGAGATATGCCATGCAGGTAGGGCCCGTAAGTCCGGCTAAAGTGAAGTTAATAAAACGTTGGAAAGTCGCGGGGCTATTAACTAGACCGAAAGGCATTTTATTAAATTCGTAGTGTCCTTCAGGAGTTGTAAACGCGGTTTTTTCTTCATCTTCTTCAGCTACCTCTATCTGATGAAACGCCCACTTGATATCAAATAAACTAAAAAGATTCGATTTACCAAAATTATCGAGAGTCTCGTGAAGGTTTGGCAACGGATAGAAATCTCTTTTGGTTACTGCGTTAATTCCTCTGTAGTCTATGCATATTCTCACTTTAACTTCTCCGCTAGATAGCTTGCGAGTGGCTATTACAACTGGTGCAGACCATGGCGATTTAGATGGCCTAATAATGTTTGCTTTCAACATTCGATCCATTTCGCCGTTCAGTATTTCTTTTTGATGGTATGGTACCCTATATGGTCTTTTCGCTATTGGCGGAACGTCTTCCGTAATAATTCTATGCCTGCCTTCACTCGCGGTAGTCATCGTATTTTCCGAAATTTCAAAAACAGTTTTGTACCGATTTAATAATTCTCGAATAAGTTTACTTTCTTCGTTATTTAAATGCGACAAGTCTAAGTTTTCGTTTATCCATTCGTCGTTTCCTATTCGTACGTTCATTACTTCATGCGTTTTATTAACATTTCCTTCATTATTATTATTATTATTTACCGATCTTTTATTTATTTCCACTTTCTCGTAGGCTGTACCTAATCTCAACTTCTTCTTCAACTTTATCTTCCAGTCATTCACATTAATAATCCGGCAATTAACAGCTCCATCTTTATTTAAAACAACTGCGTATGCGCTCATCACGCTCTTAATACCCGTTTCGTACGGTTCTATCATCATCTCGGTACTTTTATTATCTCTTATCACTACTTTCACTTCGGCCTCGCATCTCGCCGGTATCTCTATTTCTTCCGCTAAAATTACTGGTACGCCCAATTCGTAGTCCTCATAAAAATCTTCCCACCAAAATTCATCCTCATCCGGTTCGGGTAATTGTTGATTAATCGCCGCGTCGCGAACGTCGCGTGGTTCATCGTCATTTACTTTTTCCGAATTTATCGTTTGAAAGGCCGCGTCGTCGCGAACGTCGCGCGGTTTTTCGCTCACTTGAATAGCCGCCTCGTCGCGAACGTCGAGCGGTTCTTCGTTAAAAATAATATCCGTATCCGACGGTACTATTTCCTCTTCATCTTCTGCTAATTCTAAGCCCACTTCATTTTCCTCATTATTATCGCTTAAGTCTTCGCTATCATCATCCGCGGCTAGTCCTGCTTCTTCTCTAGTCAAAATAGGGATATCTAACCCGTTAATAATTAGCGTATTATCACCAAAATTTATTAAAGCCGCGCTCCATTCTAAGAAGTCTCTGCCTAGTATGCCTTGGCATTCTAATGATAGAGCTTCGTCGCATATGACAAACTCAAAATTAAATGTTTTATTATCTCCCAAATTTAATTCTACTACGGCTGTTCCCAGTGCTACTAAAGATCCAGAAATTCCATGTAATTCAATAGGACAATCATCTTTAATCGTCGCGGGATCAATTATATCTTCTTTTATTATCGAAACTGCCGATCCGGTATCGACCAATACTATAACGTCATGTCCATTTAATTTAATAGATATCAACGACGGAGATTTTCTTAAATTTTCTAAAATGTGTGGAATCCAGAAGGGAAACTTTTGAGTTTGCGAATGCCTTGTAACGTTTTGACTTAATTTCTGCTGGTTGAGGGTTGCGGAGCTCCCCTGGTCGTGGGCATGAACTGAGGAGCGTGCGAGTTTAAAGCCGTCGGTCCGCCTTGCTGAACTTCGCGCGTCGCTGGTACCGCGGGGTTATTTCTATTATTATTCAAATTTCTAGGAGGGTCATCGCGCGGAGTCCTATCAAAGTAATCGTTTCTACGTGTATAATTATTATCCCGATCATTGCGATCGTATCTTTCGTAATTGTTGCGCCTACCGTTATTGTCATTCGCGTAATAATTATTTCTTCCATTCCGATTATCCCGATTGAAATTATTCACTTGTCTCGGCTCCGATCCGGTCTGATTATATCCGAAATTTCTCGGACGTCTTTCTTCCATACAGTTCCGCGAAATATGTCCCGAAAAGCCACAATTAAAACACGTTCTAAGGTCTGCTTGCATTACTTGTCCGCCGGTACCTCCTCGATTTCTAAGCATCTGATCGTTCAGTTCGACATGTTGAGCTGTTTCTACCGCCTCGTCGATGTCTAAGTTAGTTTCTTTCATAAAATAAGCGCCCACCTGTTTAATTATTTCTCGCTTTAAGCCGATCCGAAATTGATTCAAAATTAAATCTTTACTCTTCTTTTTCAATCCTGCTTCTTCCCCTGAAGAGGCTGATTTTAGATCTTCTTCCAAGATTCGAGTGCCCAAATATTTTACGCGGGTCGCGAACTGCGCGACGGATTCGTCATGTCTCTGATAGCACACACCTAACTGACTTAATGCTGCGCCTGGAATTATAACTGGAGAAAATTGCGCAATTAATTTTGACTTAAATACTTGGTAGTTTTCTTCTTTTAAAAGATTCTCCGCTTGTACAAATCTATACGCCGGTCCCGTAAATCTATATTTTAATATTTTTAACGTCGTCGATTCGTCCCAATTGTCTAATTCCGCGCGTTGTTCTATACGCTCAAAATAGACCTTAACATTTTCTTTTCCGGAATATTGCTCAACCGTATTAGCTACCATTCCCAAACTCATTCCTTGGTACGGTAAGGCGGGTGCCGTCGGCAGAAAGTGCGAAAAGTTATAATTCGGAGCCGGAACGTTTGGGGGTTGAATTGTCGAGTAATGCGGTGGAACCTGATGTGTACCGAATTTCTGACTTATTGGATCCTGTTGTGCCGTAAAACTACTCGCGGGGTGGTTTATCAGGTTATCGGGTGCGCTTAATACAGAGGGTTGATTCAGGGGTAAAATTTGATCTCCTGATGATGGGCCCTGCGTGGGTGCCTCCGGTAAATTATCTCTTTCAATTACCATTTTAAATTTTTATTTTCGGTATATAAGAAATATAAATCAGTCTAACTATCCCACCGCTGCCACCAAATGTGGTGAAACGCCCTTAATATTAATCGAGGACGGGTAGATTGAACGGTCCTCTTACCAACGATGTTATTGTTGGTTGCTGCCACCAGCGCGTTAGGGTTTGAAGGGAGAACGCGCACTCCAGAGGGTAAAATTGGTAGCGAGGAAAGGAGACGCAGATGTAGTTAGACGATATAAATTATATTCGAAGATAAAAAACTCTACAAAATAAGGGCAAAAAAACACTTACTAGTAAGTAGGTTCAGAAGTCGGAGGTGAGCAGACTTGGGCGAGCCTAGCTCGGGAAAACTCTCACTAGCACTTTCAAAATCAACAATTCGTTGGATACAAAATTTAGACTTTACAATTATTAGTTATTAACACTTCTACTTGCGGATATTCTCAAATTATCAATCCAAAATCAATTTAAACAAAACGTAATTTCTCTATGATGACTGTCCGAGTACCCCGGTCGAACTGCCGTGGTGGTCTCCTTTTAGCATCCGCCCGTTATCAGTTCCAATTCTTTGAATCGTACCGATACGGCGTTCCTTAATAAAAATGTCTCGCCGCTAGTCAGCGTTTCCCACGTGAAACCAGGTGGCTTCATTACTTTCATTGTTCTTATTAATTTACTAAAAATCTAGCCCAAAAATCCACAAGTGCTACACAAAAATGAGGAAAAATTGAATTCATTTCAGATGTTTGAACGCAGCTGTCGTTCAATTCCGATTTAAGGAGCTGGGAAGCGGGGTTTCGAGTTTACGAAGGTTCCGACGTACGAGGTTTACATATTTGGGACCGCTGTAGGTGTCGTACAAATTTCCATCCTGCGTCGCTACGAGTTTATTCCATCCTGTGTCGTTTCAAGCCCGCGACATGGCCCCCAACAAAACGTCATGTTGAAATTGTCGAAAATTCATGCCCTACGTCTACATCTCAAGAAGAACTTATCTTAGATGCAAATGAAAATGAAGTTGAGCCGTCACAACCGACACCAAAGAAACAGAAAATATTAGGATCAGCTAGAGATCGTGGAGATATTTTTACTGCATGTAAAAACATGTCTTTGTATAGAGAAGGTGGAGGAAAACACCGGTGTGAAAATAGCAGCTCAAGGATAGCAGCCAATTCTCCGGAAATACCCGAAAGAATATTCCAATCAAAGACGTAACATTATCAATAGACCGCTTGTTGTTCCAAAGGACATGCGCTGAAAGTCGCGCCAAAACAAAAATTAATTATTGTTATTATTATCACAAATTTGTCAAACAGATTGGTTTATAGTCGGGCTTATAGAGAATATGAGAAAGGTGTTCAAAGGCGGAATGATGCAAAATTCCGGCTTTTGCAATTCAACCGTTTCCTCTAAAACTAACCTCATTTTATTGAACAAATATCTCGAGAACGCCACCTGGGATTTTATTGGAACTCTCATTGATTGAGAAGAGGGTGAAAGTTTCGCTATTGCAACTCATCCGTTATGTCAAATTTGAGGGTTCTTCATATCTCGAGAATGCCACCTGGGATGTCATTAGAACTCTCAGTCTTGCAAGAGTTCCGTCGAGTTTCGATCTCGCATCTTATCCGTTTATTCGATAAAACGATCTCAAATTTGATGGTTGATTATATCTCGAGAACGTCACCTGGGATTTCCGTCGAGATTCGCTCTCGCAACTTATCCGTTTTTTCGATAAAACGACCCCAAATTTGAGGGTTGCTCATATCTGGAGAATGTCACCTGGGATTTGATTAAAACTCTCAGGGATTGAAAAGAGGGTCAGTATTGCAAGAATTCCGTCGTGTCTCGCTCCCGCAACTCATCCGTTTTTTCGATAAAACGACCCCAAATTTGAGGGTTGTTCATATCTCGAGAATGTCACCTGGGATTTGATTGAAACTCTCAGGGATATTGAAGAGAGGGTCAGTATTGCAGGAATTCCGTCGTGTCTCGCTCTCGCAACTTATCCGTTTTTTCGATAAAACAATCCCAAATTTGAGGGTTGTTCATATCTCGAGAATGCCACCTGGGATTTGATTAAAACTCTCAGGGATTGAAAAAAAGGGTCAGTATTGCAAGAATTCCGTCGTGTCTCGCTCCCGCAACTCATCCGTTTTTCTGATAAAACAACCCCAAATTTGAGGGTTGTTTATATCTCGAGAATGCCACCTGGGATTTGATTGAAACTCTCAGGGATTGAAAAGAGAGTCAGTATTGCAAGAATTTCGTCGTGTCTCACTCACGCAACTTATCCGTTTTTTCGATAAAACATCCCCAAATTTGAGGGTTGTTCATATCTCGAGAATGCCACCTGGGATTTGATCGAAACTCTCAGGGATGGAAGAGAGGGTCAGTATTGCAAGAATTCTGTCGAGATTCGCTCTCGCAACTTATCTGTTTTTTCGATAAAACAACCCCAAATTTGAGGGTTGTTCATATATCGAGAACGCCACCTGGGATTTGATTGAAACTCTCAGAATTGAAGAGAAGGTCAGTATTGCAAGAATTCCGTCGTGTCTCGCTCTCGCAACTTATCCGTTTTTTTGATAAAACAACCCCAAATTTAAGGGTTGTTCATATATCGAAATGCCACCTGGGATTTGATTGAAACTCTCAGGGATTGAAGAGAGGGTCAGTATTGCAAGAATTCCGTCGTGTCTCGTACTCGCAACTCATCCATTATTTCGATAAAACAACCCCAAATTTGAGGGTTGATTGCGACTATACTTCATGACACAAAATTTAACTTTCATGCGACAGGAACGAAATGGTGAATTTCTTTTCGAATCTCTCATGTCGGTTAGGGATTTAGTTCAAAAGATTGGTAATGGGCAGCACCTGCAGCGTTCTGGGTCAAGTGCGCAAGCGTAGCCAGTCTTCTTCGTTCTAAGACTGTTCGTCTGCCGTCCGCCATTTAATTCTTGTCGAGAAGTTGATGAAACCAGGCAATATAAGCTACCTATTTTGCGAAAAATTACCTAGTTTTCATCTTTAATATCCATTTTCGTGTTCAGTGATGTGTTTATTTAGTTAATTTATATTAATCGTCGAGTTAATAACCTAGAAATTCCGTCTTGTGTATCTATTTCTTTATGATAAGGGATGAAAAAAATCTCCAAGTTTTACGAAAAGTGCCTAAAAAGCCGAATTGGAGCAAATTAAGAAAATCATCTGTATTGTTGGTTGCCTGCATCGATTTATTCATTTTAAACCACAAATTTATCAAATCAAATCGAAATGTTTTTTTTTTACCCCTTAGAACATTTGTCGCCGCATTCTACCCCATACATCTCGTAGGTATGGACGAACTACGTCCTACGAAAAATCGGCATCGAAAAAAACTCACGATCTTTCGATTTTTTCCATTTAAAGTTCTATCGTCTGAAATAAAAATCAAGTTTTAATTTTTTTTGACCCTTCACAGATTCGTCCCGGGAACGCCACCGCACTCATTTTGTGGGTATTGAAAAAACACGCCTTATGAAAAATCGGCATCAAAATTAAAAATTACCATCAGTCCCATTTTTCCATTTGAAAATCTATCGTCTAAAATTAAAAATCACGTTTTTATTTTTTTTCGACCCCTCACAGATTCGTCCCGGGAATGCCACTCCACTCATTTTGTAGGCATTGAAAAAACACGCCTTATGAAAAATCGGCATCAAAATTAAAAATTACCATCAGTCCCATTTTTCCATTTGAAAATCTATCGTCTAAAATTGAAAATCACGTTTTTATTTTTTTTCGACCTCACAGATTCGTCCCGGGAATGCCACCCCACTCATTTTGTAGGTATTAAAAAAACACCTTTTACGAAAAATCGGCACCGCGCCGAGCACAATTTTGCTTCCCTCTCTCACTCTCACTCGCACTTCACTAACATGGTTCTTTCTCATATGCGACGGCAGAATGTTTTAGACGATAGATTTTCAAATTGAAAAATGGGACTGATGGTAATTTTTAATTTTGATGCCGATTTTTCGTAAAAGGTGTTTTTTTAATACCTACAAAATGAGTGGGGTGGCATTCCCGGGACGAATCTGTGAGGTCGAAAAAAAATAAAAACGTGATTTTCAATTTTAGACGATAGATTTTCAAATGGAAAAATGGGACTGATGGTAATTTTTAATTTTGATGCCGATTTTTCATAAGGCGTGTTTTTTCAATGCCTACAAAATGAGTGGAGTGGCATTCCCGGGACGAATCTGTGAGGGGTCGAAAAAAAATAAAAACGTGATTTTTAATTTTAGACGATAGATTTTCAAATGGAGAAATGGGACTGATGGTAATTTTTAATTTTGATGCCGATTTTCCGTAAGACGTGTTTTTTCAATACCCACAAAATGAGTGCGGTGGCGTTCCCGGGACGAATCTGTGAAGGGTCAAAAAAAATTAAAACTTGATTTTTATTTCAGACGATAGAACTTTAAATGGAAAAAATCGAAAGATCGTGAGTTTTTTTCGATGCCGATTTTTCGTAAGGCGTATTTCGTCCATACCTACGAGATGTATGGGGTAGAATGCGGCGACAAATGTTCTAAGGGGTTAAAAAAAAACATTTCGATTTGATTTCATAAATTTGTGGTTTAAAATGAATAAATCGATGCAGGCAACCAACAATACAGATGATTTTCTTAATTTGCTCCAATTCGGTTTTTTAGGCACTTTTCGTAAAACTTGAAGGTTTTTTTTTCATCCCTCATCATAAACAATGGATGAGAGGTGGTTCTTATTACGTTTTAATTCGTTTTAAGCCTGAAATCAGCGAAAATCTAAATCTTTTAGTGCAGGGTGAACTTGACTTTGGAGTGGGGATATTTTTAGACGGCCGAGAAAAAGAGACGATGGAAAATAGTCGACAGCTTCACACAACTATGATGATGTTCCGCACTACATAACTGAATGGACTTTAACAACACAACAAAACGAGAGCGCGACGCGGGCTGGAAACGACACAGGATGGAATAAACTCGTAGGGACGCAGGATGGAAATTTGTACGACATCTACAGCGGTCCCAAATATGTAAACCTCCTACGTCGGAACCTTCGTAAAGTCGAAACCTTCGTACGTCGGAATCCCCGCTTCCCAGCTCCTTACATCGGAATTGAACGGATGCCAGTACAAAGATTCGGAATACAAAACTCCATTTGAAAATGGAACGAAATAAAACCGGCCAAAATAAAATACGCCAACATTAGGAAGTGCCCAACATACAGATTGCACAATACAGGCTGTTTGATAAAAACTCCAGAACGCCACAGTTTCTTTGGTTGTTTGTTCTTTGCTAAGTTGCATTCCATCTGGAAAAATATTGCAGGCTAATTTCGGGACACCGTGTATTGTAATGATATTAATTAATTTGCTTGGAATTGCGAGCATCGTTGAAAATTTGTCGTAAATTGTTGTAAATTTTGACGTATTAGTAGGTATAATAGCACCGATAATAACTAGAAATTTTCTTGTCAAATATTCTCCCTCTAAATGTCCATAGGTATGAAGGGCTATTCAGTCGAGAACTTGGGTCACAGGAACGGTTATTTTATGGAGGTCTCCTGTAAATCGAAAATAACAGACGGGTGGAAAGAACGATATTTTTCACCTCTCCAACTATAAAGGAAGCCATACAGAGATTTCCAGCGGGACACATAATAAACTTGAATATGGACGCAACGTTTGACATTGTCCCAAGGCATATAGGTGCCCGGCAACTATTTATTGTAGGTACATCTTGTCTACGAAGAAGTTGTAAGCACCTACCTACCATATTACGATTCATTCTGATCAATCCATTTTTTGATTTGTTTGTTAAGGGTATGTTTGTATGTTGGGTATTTCAGAAAATAGCTTACTAACTGTGAACTGTAAATAAGTGACTTTTCCAGGTCTCGAATGCTTGGGAAATCTCCGCCCATGCGGGCCTTCAGTTCCCAAACTGCATTCTTGACCAGAAAAGTAGCACTTACGGTTCGCAGTACGTAATATACTATTTTGAATTTTCAGGTTTTTCCGCTGGTGTATGCTCTTATGCAAACAAAATCAGAAGAATCTTATATTCGACTTTTACGAGAAATCAAAGATACTCTTCTGCATCAGGATGTGGTTGTTGAGTACGTAATGGCGGATTTTGAAAGGGTCTTGAGGAATGCCATTACTGTCATTTTTCCAGAATCACAATTGAAAGGGTGTTTTTTCCATTACTCAAAAAATGTTTTCAAAAAAGGTAAAACAGTATTCTTCATGTTAATAAGTATGTTGTGATAACATAAAATAAATTCAAATAGCAAAACAACTTGGCTTACTGAATAGAGCTGAACTGTCGAGAGGCATCAGAATGATATGTGCTCTACCTCTTCTTCCTCAAAATTTAATTGTCCAAGGCTTCGAGAATTTTTTTAATAAAATTGCGAATAACGATGAAGTTGATAGGATTGAACAATTCCTCCGATACCACCGTCGGCAGTGGGGGCCGATCGACATATCAGTCTTTGGCATCCGAAACCGTACTAATAACTCTGTGGAGAGTTTTCACGCATCATTAATTGACTTTGTGGGCAGAATCCATCCAAATTTTTGGATTTTTGTTAAATTCTTGAAAAAGATGGAGGTTTCAAAAGCTCAAGATTTCATTAGAATAAGGAGGGGCGATCAAGTGAGAGATCGTCCTCGATTGGTTTATAGAAGACTCGATCGAAGAATTTGTAAGTTTCTTAGGCACGAACTTTACATCTCTCGGTTAAGTTTATCAATTCAATGTCATCCAATGGCCAATTTGGTAATTCCAAAAATCAATAAGACCTAGTAATGTAGCAAATCCGACAACAAACCAGTTCGAAGTTTTTGCGACTCCGAGCATCGAGCATCCCCTTTTTAAACGCTTTCTCATCGCGGCTCTAAATGGTAAAAAAATTGATAAAAACTTGATAATTTTTCAGTAAATGCTCAACAGGATTTACTGCTGAACCACGATATCGGTGCATTTATTCGTCATATGGCTAATATAATGAGAGGAATCGAACGCGTATATCATAATGATGAGTTGGACGAGATAGTTGAGGTTCCTCACAACGACCATAATGCCACGCGTGAAAATGTTCGAAAATTTATGTTGCGTTGCAATAAAATTGAAAACGCATGTACGGCACAATTTCCCACTTCGTAGACCGTGCACAATAGTTGACGAGAGGTGCATTTGGCACCGGAAGAAGTCAGTGGTAAATCCGCCTTCAGCGAACCCAGAAAAAACGTGCAAGTGTCCCTCGGTCTCGACTTCAGGAAAAATGTAAGTAGAACCCAAGTTGTATTACCATAGTTTAATTCCTGTTTGTTTCGGCCGTTATTCCAAATTTTGGTATTGAATAAATACAATTTTAATTGTTCGTGGCGCTTCCTTATTCAAAGTAAAACCTTAAGTAGAGTAGATCACGAGCGGGTTATTACCAGTTCTACCAACCCCCAAGACCCCTCGTGACAATAATAATGATCATCAAGATGAAGTTGTCGTTCCTGATGCACCTCAGCATAATGACGATTTGGAGATAAATGAACCTCCCCAACCTTTTGATCAAGATATCGACCCAGAACCTATAATAAACGAGATAGTTGAGGTTCCTCACAACGACCATAATTATAATTATCAAGATGAAGCTGCAGTTGCTGATGCTCCTCAGCATCAGTATGATGAGTGCGTGATGTGTTTCGTAGACCAACCCACACACGCACTCATTCCTTGTGGACACCGAGTAGTTTGCGCCGAATGTGCTACAGAGATGATGGCCCGCGAAATGCTCCAGTGTCCCATTTGCAGAACGGATGCTACATCAATCATACGAATTTATCTGTAATACTTATATAGCTGGCGTTTTTTATCTCTGCCAACGGCCGCGCAGAATCCGAACGATTCTTCGAGTGAGTTCGGGATTACGAGCTACAAACTGCACGAACAGTGGCGTAACACAGAAAGGGGTATAATTGAATAAAAACTCATAAATTGGAATAACGAACAACAATTTTGTAAATTAAGAAAACAACATAAGAATAACGAGATTCAAACGTGGTAGGTACATACATCAGCTTATTGTAGGTATATAATTGAGTTTTTTCTTATTTTTATAACCGCATTTCAATGCAATATCATAAGATACCGCCGCTACTGAGCAAGTTTTAAAGCCGCGCGAGAGGCGTTTCATGTTTCCATGGTTACGGACGAGTGCGCTGCTTGGCCGTTGGCAGAGATAAAAAACGCCAGCTATACCTATGTAATTAAATACAGCGTGCCCCACAATCCGATACAGGTATTTAATAAAATAACCTGGTTTACCTCCGGTCATCAAACTTGGGTTTTTTAATAAGATTTCCAGCATTTATTTGAAATCAGTTATCAAGACCTCTATGATATACAGGTGTTAAGTTTCTTCAGATAGGGTGTCCATATACTATGTATCGAATAAGAGTAAAGTCTGTACACCAGAAATAAACGACCATCGAGATGTTGAATTGTCATAATTTCTTGTTCTTGATCGACAAATCATAATTGAATCTGACCCATCCAACGTGAACCTGCATTCATTCAGAAAAATTCGTTATTCGAGTAATTTTTTCTTTGAGACGATGGTTTTAATTATTGTTCATATTCAACTTATTATTATTGCTCAAAAAAAAACCTTCTAGTAAGTGGATTCGATTATTATAATTCTAACAGCTAGGTACATTTTAAGAGAATGTTCGTTTTTCTTTAAAGTTTTGTTCATAAAAAAATCAATTCAGTCTGATTTTAATATAATAATTTTCCTCAGAAATCATCAAATTTTTATTTCAATAAATAAAAATAATAAACAGTTTTCAAAGTACGTTTTATCACTCTATTCTCTATGAACATTTTACTTTGAAGCAAGTATTGTTGTATATCGCTAACAGCAATCACTCTTATTGTTGTTAGCAATAGTAAATTATATACTTAATTGCTACCGTAAGACGTTAATCAGAATTTTAAGCGGAAAGCGGTGCAGTTGGGCCTTATACAAGAGCTGTGCAGTTGGGGTGAATATCTTGAACGGTTTATGTGAAAATTTCTTGTTCCTTATAGAGATTTTGTAATGATCAGGGAGGGATACAACAATGCACTGGGTGTTCCAATAAAAATTATTTTATTTAACTACGGTACCTATTTATTTAGCCAAATATTGAACAGGTGATGAAATTAACAATACGTTCGTTGCTAGGTTATTTAAGAAATAGAGAGCTTTCATTTGACCAAAGTATAGCGTTTACTAGAACTCATAAAACAGCTTCTAGAACCATCTTCATGAAGCCATCAGGGTCTTGGAGTTCAAGTGACGTCATCACCCTTGGAGAAAAATATTTCAGTTTCTTAGGGGTAGGAAGGGGTGGAAAACGTACAGCTATGAGATTGGCAATTTTTGTGAACATCCGGGGACATCTCTTCCATCGGCCCATGTGGTCCTGGGGGTTCAAATGTCCTCAACACCCTTGAAAATTATTATTTCATTATTTTGGTTATACAGGCAGATTTCGATAATTGGCCGGCTGCGATAACGTTTGCGGGTGCATTGACGGAATCCTAATTCAAATCGGGGTGAGTGGACGAGAATGGCTATGTGGACAAAAAAAGAAATAATTCCATTAAATCTATGCAAGATTGTGGACCGGACTGCAAATAGATGCAAGTGTTTTCTGAAATAGTGCACTGTATCGACGATTTAGAAGGCGGCTGGAGACTTATGGCAAACGGTATCCTCCGAGTCATCCTCAATCGAAAAACTACATCAATAAATACTGCCAATTAATGTGGAAATCCAAACTATTCAGCAGAAGGGAGGTTCCTGCAGAGGCTCGAGTTCCCTGCAAACTTACAAATCAACGAGACGCATTATCAAGATCATTGGACTAATTCAGAACTGTCTCCGAAAGTGGGTTCCATTCATACCACTGTGTAATATCTCGTGGAACTTGGATATATTTCATGGACTGCGTTTGCACTTTGTAGGGTTTTCTTGTTCATTATTTTTACGTGGAATCAATAAAATCACAAAAATTCTTCGTCAAATGTTACCCTACTTATAACAACATTTATTTAATTTTTTACTTTTAAAAAGTGGAAAACATTTACGGAAAGAAGTTCAGGAATATCCCTGATATGTGGAATATTCATTTAAATATAATCAAATGGATTATTAAGTGATTTCAAACATTTTTACCTACCTCTCGGCACCTCAGTAGAAATTTTACGACTACGAATTTTGACATCTATAAATGAAATTTTCCAATCCAAATGCGGGTTTGGATTTGGGCTTTCAACACAAAAATGAGGAAAAATTGAATTCATTTCAGATGTTTGAACGCAGCTGTCGTTCAATTCCGATTTAAGGAGCTGGGAAGCGGGGTTTCGACTTTACGAAGGTTCCGACGTACGAGGTTTACATATTTGGGACCGCTGTAGGTGTCGTACAAATTTCCATCCTGCGTCGCTACGAGTTTATTCCATCCTGTGTCGTTTCAAGCCCGCGACATGGCCCCCAACAAAACGTCATGTTGAAATTGTCGAAAATTCATGCCCTACGTCTACATCTCAAGAAGAACTTATCTTAGATGCAAATGAAAATGAAGTTGAGCCGTCACAACCGACACCAAAGAAACAGAAAATATTAGGATCAGCTAGAGATCGTGGAGATATTTTTACTGCATGTAAAAACATGTCTTTGTATAGAGAAGGTGGAGGAAAACACCGGTGTGAAAATAGCAGCTCAAGGATAGCAGCCAATTCTCCGGAAATACCCGAAAGAATATTCCAATCAAAGACGTAACATTATCAATAGACCGCTTGTTGTTCCAAAGGACATGCGCTGAAAGTCGCGCCAAAACAAAAATTAATTATTGTTATTATTATCACAAATTTGTCAAACAGATTGGTTTATAGTCGGGCTTATAGAGAATATGAGAAAGGTGTTCAAAGGCGGAATGATGCAAAATTCCGGCTTTTGCAATTCAACCGTTTCCTCTAAAACTAACCTCATTTTATTGAACAAATATCTCGAGAACGCCACCTGGGATTTTATTGGAACTCTCATTGATTGAGAAGAGGGTGAAAGTTTCGCTATTGCAACTCATCCGTTATGTAAAATTTGAGGGTTCTTCATATCTCGAGAATGCCACCTGGGATGTCATTAGAACTCTCAGTCTTGCAAGAGTTCCGTCGAGTTTCGATCTCGCATCTTATCCGTTTATTCGATAAAACAATCTCAAATTTGATGGTTGATTATATCTCGAGAACGTCACCTGGGATTTCCGTCGAGATTCGCTCTCGCAACTTATCCGTTTTTTCGATAAAACGACCCCAAATTTGAGGGTTGCTCATATCTGGAGAATGTCACCTGGGATTTGATTAAAACTCTCAGGGATTGAAAAGAGGGTCAGTATTGCAAGAATTCCGTCGTGTCTCGCTCCCGCAACTCATCCGTTTTTTCGATAAAACGACCCCAAATTTGAGGGTTGTTCATATCTCGAGAATGTCACCTGGGATTTGATTGAAACTCTCAGGGATATTGAAGAGAGGGTCAGTATTGCAGGAATTCCGTCGTGTCTCGCTCTCGCAACTTATCCGGTTTTTCGATAAAACAATCCCAAATTTGAGGATTGTTCATATCTCGAGAATGCCACCTGGGATTTGATTAAAACTCTCAGGGATTGAAAAAAAGGGTCAGTATTGCAAGAATTCCGTCGTGTCTCGCTCCCGCAACTCATCCGTTTTTCTGATAAAACAACCCCAAATTTGAGGGTTGTTTATATCTCGAGAATGCCACCTGGGATTTGATTGAAACTCTCAGGGATTGAAAAGAGAGTCAGTATTGCAAGAATTTCGTCGTGTCTCACTCACGCAACTTATCCGTTTTTTCGATAAAACATCCCCAAATTTGAGGGTTGTTCATATCTCGAGAATGCCACCTGGGATTTGATCGAAACTCTCAGGGATGGAAGAGAGGGTCAGTATTGCAAGAATTCTGTCGAGATTCGCTCTCGCAACTTATCTGTTTTTTCGATAAAACAACCCCAAATTTGAGGGTTGTTCATATATCGAGAACGCCACCTGGGATTTGATTGAAACTCTCAGAATTGAAGAGAAGGTCAGTATTGCAAGAATTCCGTCGTGTCTCGCTCTCGCAACTTATCCGTTTTTTTGATAAAACAACCCCAAATTTAAGGGTTGTTCATATATCGAAATGCCACCTGGGATTTGATTGAAACTCTCAGGGATTGAAGAGAGGGTCAGTATTGCAAGAATTCCGTCGTGTCTCGTACTCGCAACTCATCCATTATTTCGATAAAACAACCCCAAATTTGAGGGTTGATTGCGACTATACTTCATGACACAAAATTTAACTTTCATGCGACAGGAACGAAATGGTGAATTTCTTTTCGAATCTCTCATGTCGGTTAGGGATTTAGTTCAAAAGATTGGTAATGGGCAGCACCTGCAGCGTTCTGGGTCAAGTGCGCAAGCGTAGCCAGTCTTCTTCGTTCTAAGACTGTTCGTCTGCCGTCCGCCATTTAATTCTTGTCGAGAAGTTGATGAAACCAGGCAATATAAGCTACCTATTTTGCGAAAAATTACCTAGTTTTCATCTTTAATATCCATTTTCGTGTTCAGTGATGTGTTTATTTAGTTAATTTATATTAATCGTCGAGTTAATAACCTAGAAATTCCGTCTTGTGTATCTATTTCTGGTAATTTTAGGTTAAGTTTTACTTGTGAGAGTTGACCATAACTTTGGCGTGTGCATGTTTTGGTCGACATCGGTCGTCTTCTAGCGTTTTTCGTTTAGATCGTTCTCCTTTGTTTATTCTGTTAGTTTCTTCATCGCAGCGTCGTCTTTATAGTTTTCATTTTTCAAATCCACCTGTTGACTACTTCTTGTAAACCTAATAGGTTTGTGTTTTAATTTTTGTTAAGAAGATTTACTTAGATATAAATATAATCTAGAAATTCCGCCGTCTAGTGTATTTCTGGTAATTTTAGGTCAATTTTGACTTTGAGAGTTGACCATAACTTTGGCGTGTGCGTGTTTTGGTCGACATCGGTCGTCATTCAGCGCTTTTCATTTTGATCGTTCTACTTTGTTTATTCTGTTAGTTTCTTTATCGTCGCGTCGTCTTTATAGTTTTCAAATCCACCTGTTACCTTCTTTTTGTAAGCGTGTAAGCCTAATAGGTTTATGATTTGATTTTTTTTGTATAAATATAATCTATAAATTCCGTCTTGTGTATTTCTGGTAATTTTAAGTTAAGTTTGTCTTTGAGAGTTGACCAGAACTTTGACGTGTGCGTGTTTTAGTCGACATAGGTCGTCATTCAGCGCTTTTCATTTTGATCGTTCTACTGTGTTTATCCTGTTGGTTTCTTTATCGTCGTCTTTATAGTTTTCAAACCCATCAGCACTACTTGTAAACCTAATAGGGTCATCGTTCAATTTTTTTGTTGTAGAGTGTAGTTTGACTTTATAACCATAAAGTCTAATCGGACTATGATTTTGGCGTGTGCATATTTTGGCCGACATAGGTTTACATTATCGTTAATATCGTAAAAGAATATTTCCATCGTTCCATTTGGTTATCCCATCGTTGGTTTCCTCATTGTTAGGTTTTAATACGTTCCTGTAAATATATAACAACTTTCAAAGTTTGACTACGATTTGACCATAACTTTGACGTGTACGTGGATCAGTCGACATCCGTTTTTTTTTTGTTTGTTTAATTTCGTTTGTTTCTAGTATTTTACATTCTTATTTTTAGATATTGTAGAGTATACATTCAATTGTACTCCATATTCTGGTAAATTTTTGTCAACATGACTCCCTTTAAATCAGAAAAATCCGTTTTAAAAATTGAATGCCTCAAAGAAAATGCCCTCGCCACAATGACATTCACAGAATTTGAGATTCTGAACGCCGAAGATGCTCTTACTGTTAAAATTTCGTCCAGTTTTAGAAAAAGAAACGATTTGAGATTTCCTTCAAATGTTGTTTGGTTTATAAAACGTTGTGATGATTGGAAATTTGGAGTCACATTTGTTCTGGGCGAAAGTGGAAATTTTGCTTCAAATGTGCAATTTCCCGCTAAATTCTGAGAAATAGGAAAGAAATCAAGCAGCCGGGAACTAGAGTAGTTCCTGAAAGTGTGAATGGATGGCGCTACTCATTCTAAGTCGCTGACTTTGTTTGGAGACTTCGATTTAAGTACCCCAGATTCGAAAGCAGACGGGGAGACCACGGGCTTGTCCTGTCGGTGCTCTAGAGGAACAGTGAGATTTCTCACCGCTTCCCCTCTACCTCGGTTGTCTACCCAGGTAAATATCCCGAGAAAGATAGTTGCGAATCTCCGCCTTTTTCCTTGCGAGAAAGGCGTTGTCCCATTTCTTTCTTCCTTGAGGTGTCTCCTCAGGTCCCCAAAGGGTGTCTCCTTTTGGGCTAGGCGCGATTTGTGACAGGTGTTTCCTGTTTTAGAGTCACGGGTGTGAATTTCCTTAGTGATAGGCTTTCGGTTTCTTTCCTTAGTAACGGCTGCCAGAATCGAGGGTTGTCTTAGCAACCAGGGTGTGACGTGAGTAGTATAGCTGTGGGGGTTCTGGGACAGCGCCATCCGAGTCTCACATCGCCATCCGAGTCTGCGTCCGAGACAGTGCGACCGAGGTCAGAGGTCACTTCTTCGGGTCCAAAGTCCACTTCTTGGTGTGCAGAAATCGTCAATGACCAGAGGCTTTTTTTTCAAGGTCATTCCGGTGGTTGTTGAAGGCAATGCCCAGAGGCTGTCGGTCGATGTGGTGGCCGTTGAAGGCATACGGTGTGCAGAAAAAAAAAATAAATGTCCAGTAGAGGGCGTTGAATGGTCAGCGTGGGGTAGTTTGATGAGATTACCCCTGCTGCCCAGCCTAGCCTGCCCAGACTCACCCTCGAGCCGAAACGGCCTAAATCGAATGTTATTTGTATGTGCCGAGTATCAGGAGATTATGAGTTGGAGCATAGTGCGCAAGATTCATAATTATTAGTATTTAAAACGTTTCCTTATTAAAGAATTATTCATTCGAGTAACAAGTGCTGTACGGACGATTGTGAGGTTAAGAGTTCAACGATGTGTGATACTGACGATTGTGAGGTTAAGAGTTCAACGATGTGTGATACTGACGATTGTGAGTGTTGGCACCCCTGACCGAGTGTCACCAGATTCGTAAAATGACATTTTGACATTTCGCAATAAATCGACAGTTGGATTTTAGCATTAAAACACAACGTTTGTTCCGCATTTAATTATCAATTTTAATGTATATCTGTGATAGTAATTATACAATGTGTAATCGTAATCAGTGTTCCAATCGGCATTAATCACCCCGCACATCACAACACACCAGAAATACAACAGTGGCGACGAGGACAATTGGAAGAATTGGATTCAGCAGCAACACGAGGAAACATAACCTCGAAATCACATTCAAAAATCAAGGAAAGCGAGAAAATTATCCACCAAGATGTCGAATTCAGACATGCAAAAGGCGATTCTGGATTTCATGAAACTGCAGAAGGAACAAGCGACAATCCAACAGGAACAACTGCAGAGGACACAGGAAAATTTTTTGCTTCACCTTGCCGAGTCTTTCAAAGCATCAGGTAAAGATAACACAAAAGATGACGCCGAATTTCGTATGGAGTCGCTAGCATCGAGCATCAGCGAATTTCGTCACGAGCCGGAAGCAAATTTGACCTTTGATGCCTGGTATAAAAGGTACGAGAGTCTTTTTACAGAGGACGCGAAGAAACTGGACGATCCAGCCAAGGTCAGGCTCCTCCTGCGCAAAGTAGAAACCAGATGTCACCAACAGTACGTCGATATCATTCTACCAAAAACAACGAAAGATTACACTTTCGACGAAACCGTAAAAAAACTCTGCGAAATGTTCGGTAAGAAGTCATCTCTATTTCATAATAGATACCTATGCATGCAGATTACAAAGACTCAATCAGATGATTTCATTTCTTACGCATCAACAGTAAACAAACATTGTGAAGATTTTAAAATTGGCACAATTACAGCTGACCAATTCAAATGTCTTATTTTTATCAGTCACCTGCGCTCACCAAAAGACGCAGACATCGAAGCTCCTTTCGCTCATTGACAGTCAACCGGATTCATACACAGTTGATCGTCTCACGAAAGAGTGCCAGAGGCTAATCAACCTGAAACAGGACACAGCCATGTTGAGCGAAGCCACCACAGCAAGCGTGAATGCCATCACGTACAAACAGAAATCAACTTCAGGATTTCAACCAAAGCCAAGCAGCAGTCAATCGGCTCAACAACCGACGACGCCATGTTGGTTCTGTGGGCAGCTTCACTTCGCAAGAAACTGTGAGTTCAGAACTCACAAATGTACGAAATGCCACAAAATAGGACACAAGGAAGGATATTGTGGGGTGAGCAATAAAATCCATTCAAAGAAAAATTTTAATAAAGATAAAAAAGCGCATGTCAAAACAATTGCAACAGTCAACCAAGTTCAGTCAAAAACGAGAAGAAAATTCGTCAAAATTATGCTAAATTCAGTTTCAGTCGAGCTCCAATTAGATACTGGCTCCAATATCACCATTATCTCGAGAAAAACCTGGAAGGAAATTGGGAAACCCCAAGGATCCATTCCAAAACAAAGGGCAACAGACGCCTCAGGAGGCATGATGAATCTGGAGACCGAGCTGAACTGTCAAGTAACCATCGGTGAAGTCACAAAAACTCTCACATGTTACGTCACGCCGAAAGATTATCTCAACGTATTGGGATTAGATTGGATGGATGCATTCGACTTATGGGACACACCTATTAACAATTTTTGCAACCAGGTAGCAGTTACCAGCCATCCAAACCAAATGTTAAATAAATTCCCAGACGTATTCAACGATGAAATGGGTCTTTGCAGGAAAACACAGGCAACACTGGTTCTTAAACCAGACGTACGTCCAGTATTCAGAAATAGACGACCTGTAGCATACGCAATGCTCCCACAGCTTGACAAGGAATTGCAACGACTTGAGAACTTGGGCATCCTGGAAAAAGTCGATTATTCGGAATGGGCCGCACCAATTGTGGTCGTACGAAAAAAGGACGATACTCTCAGGATCTGCGCCGACTATTCAACTGGATTAAATGAATCTTTGGAACTTCATAGAAATCCGCTCCCTCTACCAGAAGAAATATTCTCAAAAATGTCAAATTGTGCAATATTCAGTCAGATAGATTTGTCCAACGCATATCTACAAATAGAGGTGGAACCGGATTCGAGGAAATTTCTTACAATAAACACACATCGCGGTTTATATAATTTCACACGTCTGCCAGCCGGTGTGAAGTCAGCACCGGGGATTTTTCAACAAATCATCGATTCCGTGACAGCCGGATTGAAGAAAACGTACGGGTATATGGATGACATCATAGTCGGAGGTGAAAATCAGCGCGAACATGATGATAATCTCCATAAACTTCTTGAGAAAATCCGAGAATACGGATTTCGCTTAAAAAAGGATAAATGTATGTTCGGTACACCCGAAATCAAATATCTTGGGAACATCATCGATAAAAACGGACTCAGACCCGATCCAACGAAAATTCAAGCAATCGTTCAACTTCCACCACCACATGATTTGTCGACACTAAGATCATTTTTAGGAGCGGTAAACTATTACGCAAAATTCATTCACCAAATTCACGAATTACGTAAACCGCTAGACGAACTACTGAAAAAAGACAATCCATGGAAGTGGACGACCCAGTGTAACAAATCATTTGAACAATTCAAGACCATTTCGCAATCCGATTTGTTGTTGACGCATTATGATCCTAGATTTCAGATCATTGTGGCGGCAGATGCCTCCAATACAGGCATTGGAGCATGCATTATGCACCGTTTCCCAGATAGAAAAGTGAAAGCAGTTTCACATGCGTCGAGATCACTCACACCAACCGAACGGAATTATAGCCAGATCGAGAAGGAGGCACTAGCGATCATTTTTGGAATCACAAAGTTCCATAAAATGATTTTTGGAAGGAGATTCACTCTCCAAACCGACCACAAGTCTTTACTCTCCATCTTCGGTTCTAAAAAAGGCATCCCAGTCTACACCGCCAATCGACTACAGAGATGGGCGTTGACTTTATTGGGGTATGACTTTGAGATCGAATATATTCGAACAGATTTGTTCGGTTATGCAGATGTGCTGTCGCGTTTGATCAAAGAACAAGTGAAACCAGAAGAGGATTATGTAATCGCTTCAATACTGTAGCTATATTTTTTCCTACAATGTCGGCAGCTCTTCGCCGGTGAGGGTCGAGGGTTAATTAAATAATTCTTATGCCAAAAGTCGTGTATTCAGGGTAAGCACCAAATAACAAAACAAAATACAGTTGGGCGCCACCACGGTTTTAAACGGATGGGTACTGACTACCAAGAACCGTGGAAAATGGTAACACGCTTAAGAGTTGGTGATAACTGATGAAAAGTGAACGTTGGATTTACAGCTTAAAATTTGTAGCGAAAATAGTACTATGTTTGCCTCACAAGGAGTACAATTTAATAATAAAAAGGATCTGATGGATCAATAACGTTGAGAAATGTTTTGTAAAATTGAAATGTTGAATAAACTGATCAGTAAATTATTGGTTTTAGGTTAAATAACAAACCCCAATCGTGGAACGCAATATTTCGCGACTTATAGTTAGACTTAGCTTTCGAAGCTCGAGTGGTGGTGCTCCGGATTCCGAAGACTAAGGTCCTGGAGGACGATCCCCAAGAGAAATATAGAACAGCCTATATGGCCAAGATAAGACCCTCGGTAGAGCCCTGTAATTTCTGGTGTAAGAAACGCATCCTGGGGATGACGTAATATAGTTACCTCTTATACACCGTGTCCAGAAATTAGCCTGCAATAATTTGCCTGATGATTCCTCTATAAAAACGATTAAAAAAAGTTCTAATGAACGTATGTCGAGAATCGCTTCCTAAGGGAGATATACCCCCTGAAAGGTAGCCCCCCTATGATGGTTTATGTTGAATATCTCCAAAACTGTTAAAGATTAAGAAATCATATTTGGTACAATTATTTACCTTTTTATGCTCAACAAAATGGACTAGGAAAGAATTCAAAATTTCCACCAGGGGCGGGTCATCTAGGGGGGGGCGTGGTAAAAAATCTCCCTAACTTTTTTGTGTGATGTTTTCTTCGTGTTTGAACACCATATTATGAAATTATGTGGTTTTTCACGAAAAAAAGGTACTCTTGGTAAACATCGATAGGAGGCGCCACATTCGAAATAAATCGATTTTAACATTAAATTTTTTTTTAAATTTCTGTTGAAATGTTACATTTCAAGCAGTATTTTAGTCAAGACAGCTTGAATAGCAATCTGACATCACTAAAATTTGAAAATTCAACAAATAATGCAACATTTTACATTGAATTCGAGGAAAACCTTTCCCACTATTACGGGGGTGTCACGTCGTAAGATCTGAGGCGACGTTTTCTATCCTAAATGATGCATTTTCTAATGAATGTCCAAGTCTTTGATATGGTTAGTGATGTTAGATCGCTATTCAAGATGTCTTGACTAAAATACTGCTTGAAATGTAACATTTCAACAGAAATTTAAAAAAAAATTTAATGTTAAAATCGATTTATTTCGAATGTGGCGCCTCCTATCGATGTTTACCAAGAGTACCTTTTTTTCGTGAAAAACCACATAATTTCATAATATGGTGTTCAAACACGAAAAAAACATCACACAAAAAAGTTAGGAAGATTTTTCATCACGGCCCCCCCTAGATGACCCGCCTCTGGTGGAAATTTTGAATTCTTTCCTAGTCCATTTTGTTGAGCATAAAAAGGTAAATAATTGTACCAAATATGATTTCTTAATCTTGAATAGTTTTGGAGATATTTAACATAAACCATCATAGGGGGGCTACCTTTCAGGGGGTATATCTCCCTTAGGAAGCGATTCTCGACATACGTTCATTGGAACTTTTTTTCATCGTATTTATAGAAGAATCATCGGGCGAATTATTGCAGGCTAATTTCTGGACACGGTGTATAGGAGGGCTCACAAAAAAAGTCAGAATAGGGTACCGCCCGGAATGAGGCGACCTCGATTAGCGTCAAAGACTAGCTACAAGCCAAAAGAAAGGGGAATTAGGGGTTGAAATGTCCTAGCGAAGAATGCTACTTACAGCGTGGCGGTGAAAATCACCCGAAAGAGGAAATTCCTTCAGGAATTATTGAAGGAAGGCACCGAACAGGTATCGATGACCAAAAGGTGATCCACTTTAGCGGTGGATGGCCGGGATTTTCTTGGAAAATGCGAATCCGCAAGTTAGCGGTAACAGAGGCACGTCTTCTACACCAGGACCGACCGAAGTGACCGCACCCCGGGCAGCTCAGTTTTTCCTTCTACTATCCAACCGAAAAACTCGAAATCAACCAATCATGGTTCGTCATTTAATTTGAATGATAAGGCTTTAGGAGCAGAGCTCGGTGATTGAAGCTAAGCGCACCAGGTGCCAACACCAGGTCGAATTCAGGTGTAAAGATAAGACAATGCGGAAGAAACCAATCTTGTAGTCGATATGGTAATCAGAGAAATTCGATAGATGGAGTGAGTAATGTTCAAATATTGAGTTGGCATTAAAATGGTTCGACTGTTCCGCCTCGACAGCGTCATCACCAAGGGGCGTTAAAAGCTGGCATCTGGATCGCCCCGGTTCCAGAGCTTTAGCCACAATAGGACACAGACGATTGGCATAACGACATGAAGAGGACAACACAGGTTCTTTTAGAGGACTTCTACCTCAGGCAGAACTACACCTCTGGACTTTTCTCACCCCGACCCAGCACAGGGAAGATGAGACGAAGGGAGTGACGAAAACGTATCGTGGGGAAATCCACACGCTACACCACAAATGGATCAAGAAATCGTTCAAAGCGCACAATCAGCACTTTCACTCACTCCTGTCACATTCGAAATGATTCAGAAAGAAACACTAAAAGACGAGGACCTCCAATCTGTCATCAGATTCTTACGAACAGGTTGCCCCCCCGAAATTACCGATGAAAACATCAACGTTTTTCATCAGCGACGAGAATCTTTGTCGATAGTGCAGGATGCGCTTATGTTTATGGACCGAGTCGTCGTTTCACACAAATTTCAGAGGAGAATCCTACAAGAATTGCACAAAGGTCATCAGGGAATCGACCGAATGAAGTCTCTCGCTAGATCTAGTGTTTATTGGTCACGAATCGACAAAAACATTGAAGATTTCGTGAAAACCTGCAAGAATTGCATGGAAATGGCCAGAACTTCAGTCAAGGTACCACTAGAACCGTGGCCGACGCCGAAAAAGCCATGGCAGCGACTACATATTGACTACGCCGGACCAATGAACGGAGAATATTATCTGGTTGCAGTCGATGCACACTCAAAATGGCCAGAAGTCTTTCCAACACGCAGCATTACGTCACAGCGAACGATCGCGCTGCTGGAAAGGACTTTCAGCACGTTTGGACTCCCGGAAACAATCGTTTCAGATAATGGAACCCAGTTCACCGCAGAAAAATTCCTAGAATTTTGCACAATGAACGGGATCAACCATGTCAGAACGCCGCCATTCCACCCGCAGTCCAACGGTCAAGCAGAGCGTTTCGTAGACACTTTTAAACGGGCGCTAAAGAAAATTAACGAGGGGGAAGGGATAGAAAAGCATCTAAACACATTCCTCATGAGTTATCGAAGCACACCGAATCGTAATACACCGGAAGGGAAATCTCCTGCCGAAACAATGTTCGGGCGACCAATCAGAACTACCCTCGACTTCATTAGACCATTTCCGAGACAATCTGAAGAAAATCCGAAAGCCAATGATGATAAGAAGAGGATGATCGAGCAATTTAACAATAAAAATTGTGTAAAATTTAAAAGCTTTGTTTTAGATGATCCTGTGTATGCAAAAGTATACACAAACAACCACTTCCGATGGGCTCCAGGTCATATTGTCGAGCGAGTCGGAAAAGTCATCTACAATGTCTTTCTGGAAGATGGTTCCCGTAACCATCTTGTCCGATCGCATGCTAATCAATTGCGACCCAGGCTACGAGCGAGTTCTCCGGAGAATATTCCGGATCCGAGTATTCCACTGCAGACGCTCCTGGATACTTTCGATATCGCTAATCGAGAGCAGGAAGCGCCACAAGCTCCACAAGTCGAGCGCCCTCCTGAGCCGGAGCCGCCCCAACTTCAGGCCGAGTCTCCACGACCACAGGCTGGGACTCAGGTGGCCGAAATCCCGGAAGGTCCCGTGATGAGACCCCCAGAGACGCCAAGACGATCCACCAGGGATCGACGACCTCCGTCGCGTCTTGCCGAGTACCATCGTCCCGAATAAAAAAAAGGGAGGTGTTGGCACCCCTGACCGAGTGTCACCAGATTCGTAAAATGACATTTTGACATTTCGCAATAAATCGACAGTTGGATTTTAGCATTAAAACATAACGTTTGTTCCGCATTTAATTATCAATTTTAATGTATATCTGTGATAGTAATTATACAATGTGTAATCGTAATCAGTGTTTCAATCGGCATTAATCACCCCGCACATCACAACACACCAGAAATACAACAGTGAGGTTAAGGGTTCAACGATGTGTGAGGCTGAGACGAAAAGAACTAGCGCTGTTAGATCGATTGGAGTGAGCGTGGGAATTTTATTAGTTTTCGTATTGATGGGGGGCTTATTCGTGGTATCAGAAGTAACAGCCTCACCTAGTACGAATTCATCAGGCCGGTGTGTACGAGTTAGGACACACACGATATCCGTAGACGAAAAAGGATTTTTCCTACTGTATGAACGGTACAAAAATCGGGTGGAATTAAGAAAATATCCAGCATTTTACTTTTTCGATAAGGTATTCCAATATGGTGAGGAAATTCTTGATTGTAAGACTAATAAATCAATTGGATACATAATTGGTAAGTATTTGGATTATTACCCCATTACACCTCACGACATGTACCAAATGTATTGTGGATCTTATGGAGTGGAACGTCTGGTTGGTGATCGTGAAATTTATTATGATGGTCGAAGATATCGGACGACTGAAGAATTCAGAAAAGACAACTCATCCGTTGATGTTCTCCATGAAGACATACAATGTTTTATATGGTTATAAGAAAACAAAATTATACACCAGTTTTTTATTAAAAAATGGTTTAATAAAGGAAAAAACAAGAAATCATAATATACTGTTTTATTTTATTCCAAACAGTATTCATTACAAAATGGGAAATCTTCGCTTAATCAAAGTTTAATTTCCTCTCTTAACATTTGTATAGTTTCTGGACAGATACAAAAATATGATTTACATTTCTCACAAGTACTTTCATCCGTATTATCATTAGAGTACTCGATGGATGGTTCGACTTTAACAATTGAAGGATGATTTTCTTCATTATCATTAGAGTACTCGATGGATGGTTTGACTTTAACAATTGGAGAATGATTTTCGATTTCGATTTTATCAATTATTATTAACGGATACTCGATAATGTCGATTGACTTCTCAATGGATGGTTCGATTTTCGTGAATTCATTAGGGTTTTGAAACCTCGTGGTATTGTTCAAAACTGTGGATGTATTTTCGTCTTCGGTAAATTCGTCATATGCAGAATTTTGATGAGATATAGAAGGTACTGCGGTAGTAGCATAGCTAGAAGAAAAAATAAAATAAATAAATGAATGAATAAAATGAGTTAACAATTACAGATTATTTAAATTCACTCACCTGTTGTTATCATCATCATCATTTTCATGAATTTTGGTCGGTTGTATTGTGTGGCAAGTTGGATGAGATTTTCTAAATCGTTTGATATTCTGAATAACACGACTCAGTTTTCTAATTTCACGTCTCAATCGATCAGAGTTTTCTTTATCGAGGTTATCAAATAGAGACGTTTCATTATCATCGATGAGCGAAATGATTTCCGAGTTATCTTCATTTTCTCCCTTTTCCTCAATGATTGTCATCAGTTTTCTATTCCTGTTTACAGTAAATGAATAGGAGTCGGTGTCTGTGTACAACAGCTGATTTTCAACTTGCTGTAACAGAAAAAATGATGTAATTAAAGAGGTTTAAATATTCAAGTGTAATCTGAATTACATTTTAGTTTTTGAGAATCGACATTCATAGTAAGTAAGTAAAACCTTGATTATAGAATAGGAGGTAGAGAGAGAGAGATGTTATTGAATAACCCCACGGAACGGTATTGGTGTGAGCGTGATTCACAATCCTTTTATCATCATATGGACTTAGAGCAATTTTCTTATGTTCAATTGAAAATACGTTGTGTTTTTCAGATCGAATTATATGTTGTTCAACTTGGGTGCTTTCATGATTAAATAAACAGTCATAGTAGTCTTGAAATTAAATTTCTTTTAATGCCGATGATTTGATTCCTTTAGCTTTTTTGATTACACCCAAATTAGAAATGATGTTCCTCCTTTTGTATTCATTAGCCAAATTCGAAACTGCATGAGAAATTTCTTCGGGAGTTTTGAAAAGTTTCATTGTGTACATTTTCGATTTCAATCCAATGAAATCAGTCATGATCACACCATTATTTTCATCTTTCATAAGTCCCAAAACTCCCTTGTTCATGAGAGGTATATTGTAAACATTATTCAGTGAATAATTAGATGTATCGAATCTATGGATGTCTTCCTTGATGTGTGAATAGATGTCATCATCAAAGAAAAGATAAATTAAACTATCAGTATCGGAATACAACAAAATCGCTCTACCATTGAATTTATTCTTTATGTAATTATAATGGAAATCGTACGTCTTGGAAATGTCCAATATTGCCATGCCTACGCTAATCGGTTTGTTCATTTTGATATTAAGACTTTTCATTCCAATTAGTACCATATTTTTACCGAAAATCGTGCAACTGTGAAAATTGGGTTGTGAAATGTAGTAATTAGCACCATACTTTCCCGTCCGTCTATTCACAAGTTTGACGTCACGATACATCCTAATATTTTCCATAGTTTTACCAAACACTGAATTATACTTCCGTGTTCTGTCCTCTAGACAACCATAATTATTACACATGGTAGTAGTAGTCCTTCGGCTACCTATTTCGCGCCATATATTCAAAAGAATATTCACCCAGGGAAAAGAAAACCGAAATTCCCTGCTTCTCGCCCGGATACCGGGCGTATGCGGTCAAGAAAACCTCATTGTTCTTTTGCGCGAATTACCTGACACCCTGCAAACGCTAGCGGAGTACTCCCGCAGACTTGGATCTCACGCCGCCACCCGAGATCCCGAGGGCTCCGGTGAACTTTCCCATGAAGACCACTGTCCCCAATACTGTTTAATCAGCTTTTATAATTGTAGTTGCATTATATAGAATCATATACGGCATTATTAAAAAAACTTTTGACATGTTAACTTCGGCTTGAATAAAAAATCATAATAATTCTAAAATTAATAATCTCATCATTTCGTTCAAAAAGATAATTGGCGCAGTCGGTAGGATAGCCGGAAATTTTCTGTATCGACCAGAATAAATTTTTCGTTTCTACGATTAACCGGTTATTATAAAAAAGTGGCGAAAGTTTCGGGAATCGAAGAAGAGCGGTACTTCGAAAATCAAGTAACCCAATCCATCGAGGAACTTTGAAGATCTTCCGAAAACCTGATCCACGAGGTTTGGAACCAAATCGTCTAAAACCTGCAAGGGACCGTATTGAATCTGGACCACATCGCCGGAGACAACGTCGACCACCCTTATAATTAAGAAAAGGACGAAAGATGAGAACAATTGCATTCATCATATTAATGTGAGTTAGAACTTTCATTTCACTAAACTCTCATGACTTCCAGTCCCGAACTAGAAGCAATTTTTAATAGACTCTCAATTAATAATCAAGATAATCCTGACGGAAACTTAAACCCCGATAACCCATTTCAATTTTCTAATACTGAAACAAATAAAAACTTAACGAACCCTGATAATAACATTTCGAACACAAATTCAGAAACAGCAATGGCACAATTTAAAACGGATTACTTAAAATGCGTCCCGGATTTTGATGGTAACCCTAACGAATTGAACAGGTTTATTTCAACTTGCGAGAGCATTATCGACAATTTTTATGACCTTGCGAATCCTAATAATTTTCAAAACACTTTCCTGTTGCACTCAATATTAAGCAAATTATCCGGAAATGCTAAAGTTGTAGCGAACATTCAAAACCCCGGAAATTGGAAAGACCTCAAAGATACCCTTACTCAGCATTTCGCGGACCGTCGCGACGAAACTTGCCTTAATCGAGACTTAGTACTTTTACGGCAGTACCCAAACGAAAAACCTCAGCAATTCTTTGATCGCTGTTTACAAATTTTAAATCTTTTATGTTCATACGTCGATATGCACGAAAAAACGACTCAAGGTAAAACCGTAAAACGTAAATTATATAACGATTTGACATTAAAAACATTTTTGGCTGGACTGAGAGAACCTTTAGGTTCGAAATTGCGTTGCATGCGCCCCACTGACATGAAGGAGGCACTTCAATTAATTCTTCAAGAAGATAACATCAGTTATTTCCAAAATTTGACCAATAACAGACATACGACGCCCATCGCACATAATAAACCAATTCAAGGTAAACAATTTCATAATAAACCACTCCAATTTCAAAACGCACCCGTTCAAAATTCACCTAATTTCAGTCAGAATTTTAATTACACCCAAAGGCCCAATTCTTTCGGTAATCAAAATTCATTTTTCCCTCAATCAGCAAATTTTCAAAATAGAGATCAGCAACCACAAAAATCTTTTGGTAATCCTTACGCATTCAGACAAAATAATCAACAATCTCAACAATCTCGTAACGTCTTTAAACCGAATCCTTTCAAGCCTTTACCACCAGCTACTCCGATGAGTACTACAACCAGACAAACTTATTTTAAGCCACAATCTACCCAACAAACATTCAGAAAGCCAAATTTCACTGCAGAATTGTATAATACAGAAATCTCGACAGAAATCGAATGCGAACCGGAATACTACGATCAAGCTCAAGCAGATCATGATTATGAACCCGAAATTCAAGAACAACCCGAATATCAGTACGAAATCGATGAGTCAGTAAATTTTCAAACGGACCATCACACAGACCCTCAAACCTAATAGACCCGGAAATCATCTCTCTTAATAGTGCAGGAGAAAGCGCGCTACCATTTATAACGATCCCACAATACAATCTGAAACTTCTTATCGATACAGGTTCGACAAGATCCTTTATTGACCCCCAAATCGCTTTTAAACTCTTTCCAAACTCTATCACAGACGACCCTTTCGTAGTTTCGACTGTTTTCCAAAAATCTTCTCATAAGCACAGCGTACTTATGCCTATTCCCCAAATTTTTAATTCTTCGCAACCCGAATCATTAAAATTTTATTTGTTCAAATTTCATGACATGACAATTTAACTTTTCTAGAAGCAAATCTTGACTTTAAACAAGGATTTTTACTTACACCAAAAGCAAAAATAAAACTACAAAAACTTAAGACGAATTCGGAGCTAAATCTAATAACAGTTGCCCCTCGCACCGAGCGTGTGATCAAAATAAAAACATCGAGAAAAGATGGCGAAATTATCATTCCCCACCAAAAAATTCATAACTGCGAAATACCGGAATGTATCACAATCTCTAAAAATTACGAAGCGTTAACTACCATACTAAATAACACCACCGAATCGATCACCCTAAATTTCTCCGAGGTCATTGACGTCGAGGAATTTGAAAGCACCGATATTCAAGAAATAAATTTGAATAATTTTGACGAACTTCCCAAAACGCCTTTAGACCTTTCAAAATTTAGAACCGACCACCTTAATTCAGAAGAGAAGTCAGCAATAAAAAAGTTATGCACTGAATTTTCAGATATTTTCTACAACGAAAACACCCCGTTGACATTCACAAATCAAATTAAACATTTTATTAGGACCGACGACGAAACCCCGGTCTACACAAAATCGTACAGATACCCATACGTACACAAACAAGAGGTCAATAACCAAATTACCAAAATGCTGGAACAAAACATAATTAGACCGAGTTCATCCCCCTGGTCATCCCCAATTTGGGTGGTACCAAAAAAAATCGACGCATCAGGCAAACGCAAATGGCGTGTTGTCATCGATTATAGGAAACTCAACGAAAAGACTATTGACGACAAGTACCCCTTACCTAACATAAATGACTTACTAGACAAACTAGGAAAATGTCAATATTTCTCCACGCTAGATTTAGCCAGTGGATTCCACCAAATAGAAATGAATAAAGACGACATCCAAAAGACAGCATTTAATGTAGAAAACGGACATTATGAATTCCTTAGGATGCCATTCGGACTCAAAAATGCACCTGCCACTTTTCAAAGAGTCATGGACAACATACTTCGCGGTATCCAAAATGAAAAATGTTTGGTATACTTAGATGACATAATAATTTTCTCCACTTCACTTCAGGAACATATCGAACGATTAAAATCCGTATTTCAGAGACTCCGCGATACCAATTTTAAAATACAACTCGACAAATCCGAATTTTTACGTAAGGAAGTCGCATACTTAGGCCATATAGTTACACCACAAGGCGTGAAACCTAACCCAGATAAAATAGACGCGATAAAAAGGTACCCAATACCTAAAACCACCAAAGAAATCAAAGGATTTTTAGGACTTTTAGGCTATTACCGAAGATTCATAAAAAATTTCGCAAATATCACAAAACCCTTAACAAAATGTTTAAAGAAGAACGCAAAAATAGTACACGATGAACAATTTAGGACCTGTTTCGAAAATTGCAAAACTTTACTCATGAACGAACCGATATTACAATACCCGGACTTTACCCAGACATTCAACTTGACTACGGACGCGAGTAATGTAGCCCTAGGAGCCGTACTATCACAAGGCCCTATCGGAAAAGATCTTCCCGTGGCCTATGCTTCCCGAACTCTCAACGAATCTGAGCAGAAGTATAGCACTATCGAGAAAGAATTACTCGCCATTGTTTGGGCGACGAAATATTTTAGGCCATACCTTTTCGGAAACAAATTTAACATCCTGACAGACCACAAACCACTTCAATGGTTATGGTCGTTAAAAGAACCAAATTCGAAATTAGTAAGATGGAGATTTAAACTCGAAGAATTTAATTTTGTTATCATGTATAAGAAGGGAAAATCGAATTGTAACGCTGACGCATTATCGCGAATAGAATTACACATGAAAAATTGTAATGATAACGAAACCTCATCAAATATCGATGATATCTCAACCCGAGTAAGACTGGACGAAAACGAACTAGCTGACGACGTAACCGTTCACAGTAACGCCGAACAAAACCCAATTGTTGAAATCCCAATTTCGGAAACACCTGTAAATTTTGGACGAAATCAACTAATTTTCAGATCAGTACTTCATTCACCTTCCCGTCCAAAAATAAAAATTTTATTTGAAAACAAACAAAGAATTGAAGTTCAATTACCCCAAGATAAATTCCAGGAATACCTTATTACTTTCATAAAGGACTATATTGCACCTAACATCCAATACCACCTCTACTTTGAAGACTCAGAGATATACGAACCGTTTTGCGAAACCATTAGGAAAAATTTCAAGTGGCCCTCGCTTAAATTTAAAAGGTGTAAATTTAAACTCATAGATGTCACTGAAAAATCCGATATCGAAGAAATCATTTGTAAATATCACGAGAGTAAAACCAACCACCGTGGTATTGACGAAACGGAAAATAAAATTAAAACAATTTATTATTGGCCCAATTTAAGAAATTCAATACAAACATACATAAACGAATGCGAGATTTGTCAACAAAGCAAATATGAAAGAACTCCCATAAAAATCAAAATGAACATTACACCAACACCAACAGGACCTCTAGAAATAATTCACATCGACACTTTCACGTTAGAAGGAACCAAATTTTTAACGATTATAGATCCATTCTCAAAATATGCTCAATCTTATAGTCTCACATCCTTAAATTCACTTGATATAGTAAGAAATTTAATCCACTTCTTTTCTCACCACGGTATACCGAAACAGATAGTAAGCGATAACGGAACCGAATTCAAAAATAGCGTATTGAACGATTTATTAACTTTACACAAAGTAAAAGTACATTTCTGTTCACCAAATCATCCACAATCAAACAGCCCCGTAGAGAGACTTCACTCTACCCTCATAGAACACGTACGTCTCTTAAATACACAAGGTTTTAAAGATACGCCCATTCAGATGAAAATGATGTATGCTACTCTTGCTTATAATTACTCAGTCCATTCAGCAACTAAATTAAAGCCAATCGACATTATTAATGGACGAATCACAAACAACAACCCCTTCGACTTAGACTTGGAAAAAATTTTGGTGAATGACTATATCAGTAATCACAAAGACATTACTAAACTAATGTATGCTCAAATTAATGAATCAATAAAAAATAACAAAGAAAAAGTAATTGAAAAAATAAATCAAAAACGAGATGACCCTGCAATATTTCAACCAAACACTCAATCGTACGTAAAAAAACATATGAGACAAAAAACAGCCAATAAATTCAATACACCAACCCAAATAAAAAATGTTGATAGTAATTCCAAAACCATTTCCACACTCACTCAGCCCAAAGTCCACATGGACAATCTAAAACGCCCCCTTAAGAAAACTTACAACTTTAAGTGATAGAAACTCTCCTTTTCAGAATTCCTTCTATGCTCGGAATAGAAGACAAAATTTTGGTGAAAAACTTGGAAAATAACCCCGGACTACTACCATTAAAAGTAGGACAAGCAAAACTGCAACAATACTACCACACGTTCATACACTACTACGATCTAAACCCCATCATAGACGAATTATCCAAACTACACGGTCAATTCACGGATTTATCAATAGAACTACAAAAAGAACGTGTTCACAAAGTGGAATGCTCAAATTACATAAAAATATTAACCGTGATCAAAGAAAAAGCTGAAACCAAATTAACAGAAATTATACCTCACCCTAAAAGAGTGAAACGCGGCCTAATTAACGGTCTAGGATCGATATTCAAATCGATAACCGGAAATTTAGACTCTAGTGATGGCGAAAAATATGATGGATTGATCAGACAACTTCAAGAAAATCAAAGAAACTTATCTTCTAGTATTATCAAACAAAATTCACTCTCAATAGAAATGATAGACAAGTTCAATCGAACCATTCAACAAATATCTCACAATGAAATACTTTTGAAAGCCAAAATCATGCAAATATCATCAGAATTCCAAGCAGTTTTAGGTAACGAACGCATATTCCGTATCAAAGATATCTTTACCCAAATTATCAACGTGTACGAAATGATAATATCAATTCTCCAAGACGTAGAGAACTCTATTGCCTTCTCAAGACTAAATATAGTGCACCCATCCATTATTAACACAATTGACTTGTTTAAACAATTATCAAAACTTGAAAATCACCTAAGACCTGAACAACTTCCGTTTGAAATAACACTCGAAAACACTTTGATGTTCGAAAAAATCATCAGAATTGAAAGTTACTTACTCAACAACAAAATCACTTACCTATTATTTTTACCAATAATGTACGGTCAAGTGTTTGATTTCTATCATCTTTCCTCAATCCCAGTTTTCCGTCAAGATCACTTTGAAACATTAATAACGAGCCACAAATTTTTATTGAAATCCAAAAATTTTTATTCTCTCACAAATGATGATTGCATGAAAATCACTCCTGGATACTATTTCTGCGATAGTAACCTAAGAGAAGTGACTGAAGGAAGTCCTTGCGAAATCCAATTGATGGATGTAAAAATCAACAAATCATCTTGTCAAAGAACAAATTTGAAAATCACCCGAAGTCTCACCAAGAGGTTAGATACCTCGAATCAATGGTTTGGTGTCTTCCCGACCAAAGCAAAAGTCTCCTTGAAATGCTCGAATCAAGAAGAAATGAAATTACTCTCTGGCACATTCTTATTCGAAATTCCAAAAAATTGCGAAATATCAACACCAGAGGAATCGATAGTCAATATCGAAGAAGTTACGTCACACTCAACACCTTTTATTTTCCCAGAACTCGATGAAACCAAACTCAACTCTCCAAATGCGGTTGCAACGATCGAATTACAGAATTTCGACCTGGAGGAGCTACGAAATGTAAAAACTCAAATAATTGAAAACAACCCCAAGTTGAGTTTTGATGAATCAATGACGTCTCCACCGACCAGCTGGACAATTGTCCTCTACATCATTTTAGCGATTGGAATCGCTTACTTCGGCATAAAAAAATTGTTAACGTCATGTTCACAGAATCGTCAACAATCCCAATCACAATCAATCGAAATGTCCAAGGTCGACTTTGCTGAAGTCCAACTTCCCTAAAGTCGCCACTAAGGGGGGAGGAATTACCTGACACCCTGCAAACGCTAGCGGAGTACTCCCGCAGACTTGGATCTCACGCCGCCACCCGAGATCCCGAGGGCTCCGGTGAACTTTCCCATGAAGACCACTGTCCCCAATACTGTTTAATCAGCTTTTATAATTGTAGTTGCATTATATAGAATCATATACGGCATTATTAAAAAAACTTTTGACATGTTAACTTCGGCTTGAATAAAAAATCATAATAATTCTAAAATTAATAATCTCATCATTTCGTTCAAAAAGATAATTCGCGCCTTTTTCGTCGCCTTGTTTGGCTCTCCGAAAATCGCTTTTGGAGGGTTTTTTCGCCTTTTATTTTAGGAATTCTTCCTTAAATAGCTAGGTCCAGGTCGTGAGTACTCATATACGATAAATTCCAGGGTTTTTTTCTTTTAGAAACAAAGTAGAGAAGATGGGAAAACATCGAAGGTCACGCTCATCTTCATCGGAGTCTGACAAGGATCGGCGTAAGCAGAGACGTTTAGTCAAGGAATTGAGGAAGCTTGATAAACGCCTGGACAGGAAGTCGGAGCGACACTGTAGGGCCAGGCCTAGGGCTCCATCTCGCCAACGCCGTCGACGCTCTCCGGTCAAACCCAGGGCCGAGAGTCCGTCTGTACGATTCCCGCCGGTCATCAGGAGCCAAACCAGGGGCCCTGATGATCTGGCCGACACCGATAGCCGCTCCGGAAGCACGGTTCGGTCGGAATCCCCTCCTCTTCGTGCTCTGTCTCGTGGGAGGTCACCAGGGCCCTCCGAGACATTGACTTAGTCCAAGTAAGGAGTTGCTGGACCTTCTTGGGGAGGACCCCACAGTTCCTAGTGCAGCTAAATTCCAATTAAACGAGGTAATTGCAGTGCGGTGGAAAAATTTAGTGCCAAAGGGGCTGAGTAAAGAATCTCGGTCAGGATTGCTCGAAAAGTATCCGAAACCACAGAATTGTCTTTTAGAGGCTCCGGTGGTTAATCAGGAGATCAGTTTGGCTCTCAATAAGACATGCTCTTCTACTGACTCGTTCATCTCTAATCTACAGTCTCGCCTGGGATCAGGAATTGCGGCCTTAGGTGCTGGCATAGATCTCGCTCTCGGGCTCGATTTTCCGTCCAAGGACGATAGGAAAAGTTTGCTTTCTACTCTTAATGATACGGCAACAATTTTTCTAGATACTTTTCACGGCATTTCTAAACACAGGCGTGAATCGATCATCCCTTTTCTACCCAAATCTGCAAAGGAAGTTGCGAGAGGGGAGGGTCCGGACGATTTGTTGTTCGGACACAATCTGGGAGAACGTCTGAAAGCGATGAAGAATCTGGAAAGTTCAAGTAAAGACTTTCTCGTCCACAGGCCAAAGGCATCTCCCAAACCGCCTAGTGAGCTAACTAAAACGACGTCGGGGTTTTTAAACTCCAACGGCCCGTCAAACGCAGCGAACGACGTTCGGCAACCCAGGGCCCAAGCATCCTGGCAGAATCACAACAGCAACAGAAACAACCGGAGGACATCGTCATCCACGCAGAATCGGCCTTACCGCAAGAACCGCCGTTAGAGGTAAACTATGCTGGGAGGTTATGTAATTTTTTATTTCAATGGAAAAGAATTACACATAACCCTATTATTCTTGACTGGATAAGCGGATATAAGATCCCTTTTCTGTCTAGGCCGTCGCAGCGTTTGTTCACAGGGCCTCCTGTTTCTCTAGCGAGTTCGGTCGAAATTGAAAAGGAAATTTCATCTCTGTTGAAAATCGGGGCCATCTCGAAGGTGCCTCCCTGTAGGGGCCACTTCCTGTCGCCAGTTTTCCTTGTTGATAAACCTAACGGGAAAAAGAGGTTTATTTTGAATTTGAAGACGTTGAATACCTTCTTATGCCCTCCACACTTTAAGCTGGAACGGCTTCAAAGTTAATTTCCAGAGGATGTTACATAGCTACAGTTGATCTTCGGGACGCTTACCTGATGGTCCCGATTTACAAAAACCATAGAAAATATTTGAGATTTTCCTTTCGGGATGTCATTTGGGAATTCATTTGCCTTCCTTTTGGCCTCTCGACGGCGCCTCATGTTTTTACGAAGATCATGAGACCGGTCATGACATTTCTTCGCTCGAGGGGTGTTGAATTGGTTGCCTATCTAGACGATTTCTTAATTTTGGGTGATTCTCTGTCCGACTGTTTGCATAAAGTGCATTTGACATTGAGTTTACTGCAATCACTGGGTTTTATCGTCAATTTCGACAAATGCAATTTGATACCGTCTCAACGATGCAAATTTTTGGGTTTTGTGGTCGATTCGGCCGAGTTGCAATTGGAGTTACCGAAGGAGAGAAAATTAAAAATCTTTAAGATAGCGGCGGCTTTTAAAGAACGGCGGTCCTGTAAAATATAGTTTTTCGCTCATTTTATCGGACTGTTAACTTCGGTTTGTCCCACCGTGAAATATGGATGGCTATATACGAAGCTTTTTGAGAGGGCGAAGTATCTAGCTCTTCGATCTGCGCGTTCAAACTACAACGCGACTATGACGGTCCCGTCTTATGTATTAGAGGATGTCGATTGGTGGTGTAAAAACATCGGTACTTCCTTGAATCAAATTAGATTTGACAATTTCTCTTTAGAAATTTTTACAGACGCCTCCCCTACAGGTTGGGGTGTTTTCTGTAATGGAGAAAAATCTCATGGTTGGTGGAATTTCTCTCAATGTAAGGAACACATCAACTTCTTGGAGTTGTCGGCAATTTATTATGGCCTCCGTATATTTGCGGCGGAGCTCAAGTCGTGTCATATCCTTCTCAGAACCGATAACACTACAGCTATGGCTTGTGTCAATCGTATGGGAAGTATCAAGTATAAAAAACTGTACGATGTCACTAGAGAAATTTGGAGGTGGTGTGAACAACGCGATATCTGGGTCTATGTTTCCTACATAAGTTCTAAAGCCAATGTACATGCTGATTTTGAATCTCGGATTATATCGCACGATACTGAATGGGAATTATCGTCAGACGCCTTCCATTCCATAACGGCTCTTTTTGGTACGCCCGATATTGGCCTTTTTGCTTCGCTAGTCAACAAGAAATGTGGAAGATATGTTTCTTGGCATAGGGATCCGTTTTCAGTGGCGGTCGATGCTTTTACTATGGAATGGAAAGGGTTGGTCTTTTATGCTTTCCCACCTTTCTCGCTCGTTTTGAGAACGTTGAGGAAGATTTTGGCGGACAGGGCCGAGGGTATTTTAGTGGTTTCTCTATGGCCAAGCCAGCCATGGTACCCACTTTCTACCAAGCTTTTGTTACGTCCTCCGTTGAATATTGGACCACGCAATAATCTTCTTTCGTCTCCTGTTAGGAAGATTCACCCGTTAGCGGCAAATCTTATCCTGGTAGCGGGGCTTTTATCAGGCAAGCCTTTAAACTGAGGAATATGCCTGAGGGCAGCCTGGACACCTTCATTAAGTCAGTTTCCAAAGCTACTCTCGCCCAATACAATGCAGCTTACAAGACCTGGTGGGATTACTGCTCGTGCGCCGAAATGGACCCCTACATCGGTGGACCGATAGAAGTAATTTCATTTTTACAGAAGACTTTTGACTCTACACCTGTGAACTATGGAACCTTGAACTCTTATCGATCAGCACTTGCTCTCATTCTTCCTAATGATTTGGGCAATAACCCTATGGTTAAAAGATTCATGAAGGCCTCCGTAGGATACGTCCATCGAATCCTAGATATAGTGGAACATGGGATCCCCAGTTGGTGCTTACATATCTGGAATCTCTACCGTCGAATCAGGATCTTTCGCTGAAACTTCTTACCTTGAAGTTAGCGACCCTTCTGAGCTTGATTACAGCGCATAGAGCGCAAACGCTTTCGCTCATCAGGATTTCGAACATCA